>CM059193.1:38244502-38307842 GCA_030323885.1 Branchipolynoe longqiensis
TGTTGTTTGTTGGTTGTGGTTGTTTGGTTGGTTGTTGGTTGTGTTGACTGTTGTTGGTTGCGTGGGTTCATTGTTGATTGTTGATTGTTGTTGGTTTATTATTGTTGTGTTTGTTGTGGTTGGTTGTTGGTTGTTGGTTGTGTTGTTTGTTAGTTGTGTTGACTGTTGTTGGTTGTGGTTGTTCGGTTGTGTTGTTTGGTTGTTGGTTATTGGTTGCGGTTGTTTGTTGGTTGTGTTGTTTGTTAGTTGGGTGTGTTGGATTGTTGTTTGTTGCAATGTTGGTGATTGGCGTTCAACATTTACGTTTGCAAAATTGATTTTGGCATGTTTTTCGCTTCAAAGATCACCGCATCTACCCCAGTTGGGTTGTTTGAAATTTACAGTACATTTCAGTGTCGTTATATTGGTTGTTGATTGTTGTTGATTGTTGATTGTTGTTGGTGTTGGTTGTGGTTGTGGTTGTGGTTGTGGTTGTGGTTTTGGTTTTGGACACTGGCATCATCAGGCAATTTGTCAGGCAATTTGTCGATAAAAACACGGCGCTGACACAACACTACGCCAATCCACAAATGAACGTAACCCAAACCCACGTATCATCCGAGCTACACGGTGACAGGCAGCGTAAACACCCCCTAACAGCGTACCAGCAGGCGTATGGTGCTACAGTGGCGTCTACAGTGCTACAGTGGCGTCTCCTAGTGGGGAAAGCAAGAGTTAAGGGGTGGGGAGGCGACGACTGGCGACGACTGGCGCCACCTAGAGTATATTGGCAGATGTAAACAAAGACAAGTCAATCGTGTGTACCGAAAACAGTGATGGCGATATGAGTCTCCGTAAGAATGGGCAACAAAGTCTGTGTAATCCCATATCACCAATTTCGACCCAAAAGCAATAATAAATAACATTTGAATCGTATGTGAGGTGAGCGCAAGCACAAAAGTGCAAATGTTGTGATGGCGATATGAGTCACCGTAAGACTGGGCAACGAAGTCTGTGTAATCCAATATCTCCAATTTCGACTCAAAATCACTAATAAATAACATTTGAATCGTACGTGAGGTAGCAAAATACGGTGGTGAGCGCAAGCACAAACGTCCAACTGGGTAAAGTTGTTGTTTATGTGCTATGGGGCCGGGTTAAGGGTGGCGAGCCTCAGCTGGTCCGAAAAAATCCACCTGGTGGACGGATACAGTAAGAACAGTAGCTAGTAGCAACCACTGAGCCGTGGATGGCCGGCCCTTTTCTAGTATGACTGAGTAGTTATTGATAGTAAGCGTCCTGTATGCATGTGATTGTAAGCATTAAACAATGTTTGGATGTGAACCATATAAAAGAGTTACAATTCCAGGGAACGACTCAATGAGTGTAGCAGTCTGCACTGACCTCTCAGGCAAGGAGCCACATTCACAGGTAGGCGTGGATCGGGTGATTGCATCAGGGAGCCTAGGTATCATAATGGTTAGCACGTTAGCCCCCGAATTACAAGCAGTGTGGGTTTGAAACCTATGAAATTAGGTGACAATTTTTATTTTATTATATTTTATTTTATTTTATTTTTTATTGTTTTACTTTACTCTTCCTTTTTGTAATTATAATTAATTTCTTTAAATAAAAAAGTTTAATTTAAATATCACATTCCTATTTTTTTTAAATTTAAATATCACGCTCCATCGGCCTTACCTGCATCAAGCCTCCTGCTGTTTCCCCGGGGGGGGGGGGAGGCACATGTATCATTCGCCATGAATGGAAAGGAGGAGGGGGCAGTGCTGTCTTCTCGGCTTCCGGCGAAGCGCTGGTGTCAGTTACACTTACAGTGAGCGGCTGTAAGGGGCGCTGGTGAGGGAGGCACCCATTGCTGGAGCCGCATATGAACCGGAAGTGTCAGTCCAGCGGGAGGGGGGGGGGGCGGCGACTGGCGGAATAGCTCAGGTGTCTGTCTCCTCCCCAATGATTCATAGACAATGTTGGCATGGTGTCAGTACACTGGTTTCCCAGTGGAGCAGCACTATAAAGTCACCATGCATGTGCACTGTCACAAGTCGGTACATGTCCTGATATTACCTTAAATGTTGCTAGGATGTAAAAGAAAAACAAACAAACACAATATTAGATGTATTGTAGGTAATATAAATTTAATCTCCAGGCTAAACAAACAAAAAACCCACATTATATCACTGTCTGGTTATGAGTGTCCTTGTTTATCAGCATCGCTTCGTCTGCCCTGCCTCTCGTTTCTAATGGTGCTGTCACATTGCGACGCATTGTGCAAACGTACGTCAACGTATGTGATTTTTTGCCGCTATGTCGGGATACGTCGTTATGCGTTACTCGTGCATTAGGCACTAGGTGGTATCCCTCAATGTACGTCGACGTTCGTCAAGATACGGCGTCGCACGTCAGGGGGTCGGCAAAGTTTTGTGCATGCACAAAACTTTTGACGCATGACAACGTTGGACAACGTGTGGATTTTACGTCCGCTGTACATTATGTAAGCGTTAGGCGTGTGTCGATGTACGTTAGACATATGTTAGTCAAACGTTGTTCACTACGTTGCACTCCGTTGACCTACTTTAAAGGCAGTGGGAACATACAGTCCATGTACTGACAACGTATGGATAATGTACGCCTAACATACGTCTGATGTATGTTTAGCCTTTCTCCAGCGTGTCTTGACGCATGTAACATATGATGCGTAGTTCTGGCGATCGAATAACGTATATAACGTTCACCGATGTTCTGTGAACGTACTGTGAGCGTAATTCAAGCATTTTTCGCTGGGAGGTACGTTAGCCATACATAAGTCATACATTGGCCATACGCTGTGTATATGGTATGTATACGTCCAACTTTGCCCCCCCATGCCAACACGTTTGAGGCTTCTCGACGTAAAAAAGTGATTTTACGCGTTGGCAGCGCGCTGGTGAGATGCGTCATAATGTGACAGGGCCATAAGGTGACAAGACCAATGTGGTTGCCATAGGCACATAGCAAAGGTTAGTACATAACGACTAGCGGAGGTGCGTAATTCATCTTGTTTCGAACGGAAATAACAACTTACAACTATTTTCCAGGAAATTGATTACAATGGCGCGGATGCCTACAGCAGTGCAGCCGCTGATGTAAAAAAAAAGATGTTGTTGAAAGAGTATTCTCAATATCCCAACTCAACTGTCCATGTGACATTTAAAATACCTGATTCGCCAAGGGAAGAGGTGACGGTGGAGTGGAGGTGAAGTTCTTTAATGACACGATAAGCTCTCAAGCCTCAGAGATTGAGGGCTTATTGAGGGTCCATGTTGGTACAAATGGAGGGTATAAACAGAGTTATAGTGACGGAGTACAAGATACTGTAGAGACAGGATTACACAAGACAAAGCTCAAGTCGGGCGGGTGGGTGGAAGAGTATGTGGGGCACTTGGCTGCTGAAGGACAAGTGCTGGTGTTGGCAGCGGCGGAGGGGGGAGTTCGGGTATGTTATGGAAGGGGGAGCCTCAGCAGATCTCGCTGGTAGGCTGGCGTAGGGTCGCAAGTCGAGAGTCTTGTGGGAGGATGGCAGAGGTTCTCTCGCTGCCTCCTCCCCCTGTAAATCAGCGCAATTCTTACATATTACGCGCAAATACAATTGCTAACAAGACGGAACATCTGAAACAGTTGCTCGAAGCAGTCGGGGCAGGTAGGGGGTCGAGAGGGGCTAAGTCGGCACATCTAGATGTGAAGAGTTCAAGCGCAAAACCACATAAACGCCAATCCAAAAATGGAAATAAACATTGGAATCAAACCCTCAAAAAACTTTATTGGCTTATATTCCTTCTCTTTTGTTCATTGCTCCATAACCATGTGATCACAGATAAAAAGTGGAATTAGTGAGAATTAAAATTATTCTCACGTAAAAATCTGTTTTTTTAAATTACATTTTTGAATTGGTGTTTACCTGCTTGTGCGCCTGAAGTCTTCATGTGTACTTCACTATACCTGTTTTATTACTGTGATAGACCGCGTATGGCTGGTTCCTCCCTGGTCTATTTATGGAGCCGACACGGAAGAACAACGACAAAACAGAAACACATGCTTCCCACATTTAGTTAATCTGTTGACCAGACGGGATGGCCGAATGAGTTAGAGCGTCCGTCTCCCATGTTAGTAGGCCGTGGGATCATGGGTTCAAACCCTGGTCGAGTCAAACCGATGACTTAAAAATTGATAATTGTCGCTTCCTAGCCAGGCACTCGGGATTATTAGGAGAGGTCAAGGACTGGTTAGCTCAGTGCCAGGATAATGTGACTGAGTGGGTATCAGGTCATGGTGCTGGCGGTCTGGTCTCCCAGTGTGGCAGCACTGAGTGCGTACTGTCACAAGTCGGTACCCGTCCTGATATCACCTTAGATGTTGCTAGGATGTAATACAACAACAAACAAACAGACATGTTAATATGTCCACTCAGAGGACTAAGTGACTCGCCCCCTGCTCAGCCATGTCACAGATAATCTCTCACGGTAGGGGCAACAGCTAGCGGGATGTAGTAGAGGCAGTCCACATGGGGACCTGCCCACCGGCTAGCGTGCCACCACTTGATGCAGAAGAAGTGAGACAGTAAGAAAAAACTCTAAAGCTCGAATTTGTGGCTGTGTAGGCAGGCTATAGTGAAATCAATACAGACAAAGAGAAAGGAAGAGTATAAAGTGTAAAGAAGAAGAGAGAGTCAAACACTCTGGTTTATTATTTATATGGTTACATGAGTTCATTGTAGAATATCACCCCCACCCCTTTCCTCCAATGGAAAACAAGCATTCTTGGCTCTACCAATAGGGATCCAGCATTCCTGGTCCCCATGGCTACCAGTGGTCTGCCCACCACCACCAAGCTGTATGGCCCCCATCACCACCACCAACCTTGACCTTTGAGTGTGGTGATCACTATCCCAGCAGGGGGGGTAGGCCCTGAGTGCACTCACACCCAGACCTGCCAGCACCACTATGTCTATTTAAATCCCACTCAGGCACCACCAGCCCTTACATATATATATATATGTATGTATATATATATATATATATATATATATATATATATATATATATACATGCGCCTGGTCATGTACACAAATCAGTAATAGAACATTTGCATTCCCCCCATGCCGTATATCGGAATATTTTACAAGTAGATAGCGTAGTCTCTGCCGTCATTGTGGCTGTAATCGATTAACACGACCCGGGCGACTCGGGTCACCCGAGTCGTCAGAATTCCAAATAGAACACCGTAAGTGGAGTCAACAAATAAACGTGCCATGTGCAAAACAACCCGACCCCAGTCACCCACCTCTTGGCTGGGGTTTGCAAGGAGCGATGATGTCACATTTGCGCTGGTACCATCCTGCAGGATAACAGCCACCGGTACCAGTCTTACATATTTTTTGTTGGTAATAACATAGATTAATGAAATGGAAATATCACTAAACTATGTCATCATAAAAATATTTAAATCATATTTTGCTGTAATTATATTGTCTACTAAAAAACATAGAAAAGGGCCACCATTGTTGTCACCCCGAGCGTGGAGAAGCATATTTGATTATTCGACCCAAGCCAAGTCTGCAGGATGTGCGCATGCGCCAAAAAGTGGCTCGGGTGACCAGAGTCGATTAATCGATTACGCCCTGTGTTGTGGTAGAGCTCATGTTAGGCCTACTGGATTACCATTACCAATAGAACTCAGGCTGTCTGCAAGCCAGTAGTTCTGTCAGCCACCGTCTCGCCGAGCTGGCGTGACACCGCTCTGTTCTGCAGCGCCGTCATCCCGCAGGGGGGCGCCACCAGCAACCCGCACCCCCCCCCCCCATCCCAGTCCCAGTTGTTGCCAGTTGAGTTTAGCATCATGATTAATTAATTTGCATAATAAAGTTAGTCATGTCGATTGACAGCTCTGATTAAACCCTAACTGCGGGTAGGCCTTGGGCACTTGACCTAATTAATTACCACTTTACCTAATTTTGACCAATTTACATAATTTGGGACATCTGGTCCAAGTATTGACTATTTGAGCTAATTGTTTCCATCTCGCCCCACCCAGTTCTCGATCCCTTCACCTAGTTATTAACTATTTGACCTGATTAATCAGAGGGGTTAGGCCCTGAGTGCACCCAGCAATGCCAATTTGAATTTCCACCGCTGTGTATAACTTACAGCATCATCAAAGGCCGGTTGCTCTCATACCATGTCTATGTGGTGTGGGAGGTTAAAAATCCCTTGGGTCGGTAAAAGTGTAGGCTCGGGCTTTTTATCGACCAGCAGTGGAATGAGGAAGACCAGTCGTCTATGACTGAAATTTCCCCTGCTTAAACAACTAATGGACCAAAAAATAAATAAAAAATTAATGTATATTTTACCTGGTGATTGACCATTTCGTCTATTTGTTCACTATTTGACTTAATTTCCGTTGACCTTAATGTTACGACGAAGTTTCTAGTTGAAGTGAATGAAGCAGACAATTGAAACTGTAGGGACACTAATATATTATCTAAGCATTTTAGAGGTCCAGGCATAAGTAATAACAATAATAATTGCAGTAATTACTAGCAAAGTCCTGAGCTCCTGCCACCCCCGCATTCTCGCTTGCTCTCCGGTGGGGTTTCCCCCCCTACCACCCACCCCAATGGGCCCCCCCTCCCCTGCCACCACCCTTAACCATCATGAACAAACCATCAACACACCGAACATCCTACACAACTATCAATCTGTTTAAACACACTGAACATTATATAAGACAGACAAAATGTCTTGTCAACTCTGAACTTAACTTGTTTTATAAGAGAAAAAATGTTTCCCACAACGATTATTTGAGTTGCCCCGAGTATACACCTTCTACTCGGTGCTGCTCCCCATTTTTGCATGAACTACATTGACTGGTGCTGTACACTATACAGCAGGAGCCACTCCCTTAATTCTACAGGATCGGTGTTGTAACTAATACAGCACTGATCAAACTTAGATTATTGAGACTGTCAATTCTAATAGTAAGATGGCAGAAGACCAGTGCTCCGGCGCTGACAAATGTCTTTACCAACAACAAAAAAGACAAAAAAAAAAAAATGTATTTACACATGATCATTGCACATACAAGCTGATTTTTATATCAATAATGTTTCACATGAAAAAGCAGAAAGCAGAAATGCAATACTGATTAGGCACTTTACCCAGTTAGAGGAGTAGGCGCTTTCCCCAGAGTGGGCCGGGGGGTGGGGGTGGGGGGGGGGGGGGGGGGGGGGGGGCGCGAGTGTGATGGCAGCCACAACTGGCTAAGCTGCCAACCAGACTCACCAAAATCTCTCACAGTACTCATCAAAAACTCATGGGACTCACCAAAAACTCTCACGGGACTCACTAAAAACTCTCATGGGACTCCCTGCCCGCTCACGCCCGTGCCCCGCGCTCAGGGCTGGGACCCTCCCTTTGATAGGGGGGACGGGCAGGCACTACATATATATATGTTTATATACGGATATACATATAAATATACATATAAAGATTCATGGGTATGCATATAGATAGACATATACAAATGTGTATATACATATAACATATGCATTTATGCGTATATATATATATATATACCAATACATACTGTATTTAAAGATAACTGCATCACCTATTGTAGAGTGGTCCTCCATTTGTGACTGGTAAGTTAACCCATGTGTAGTCTGTCGCTATCAGACTTATTGCAAGGGGCCTAAGCTCTGATACTTTCCAACAAGATTTTAACCAAAAATTCCAAAGAAAGCTTTCACACCTCAGGTTGCCAATGGTTCTCTCGGCTGCACCTCCACTGACAGCTGAGCTCACTGAGTGTAAATGTGTCAGAGCTTATGCCCTTTGAATAGGTGTGAGAGTGGATTGGATTTGGTTTATAAGGGTCTGTGCCACAGTGCACTGCACACACATATTTCTGAAGGCACACACTACACAACAGTCAACTTGTTACTTGCAAATGGATTACTATTGTGAAGGATCTGACACAGTCATCCTTACATTTAGGAACACTGATAAGTTATTATTAACCTGATATTGCAATATTATGTATATATTATATATAATATATACATATGTATGTGCATATACACATATATACATATAACTTTATAAGTATGTGTACATGTACATGCATAATCAAAAATAAAATGAATACAATATAAATGGAATATTATTTAGGGTAAGCTCTCCAACCTGATAGCATTACCTTTAATACTGTAAGTGTAAATGGCATCTCATTGTTCATATACTCGACTATTATGTATTTTCACTCTGGTAAAGCATACAGATTTTCTTTTTATACATTCGGTCTGAATATGCACTATTCTTATTTGACGAGGTGATGCTTGTCCTGCCATAATATTATTCAAATGACATGCAGAATTTCAAATCGAATGAAGCATTTCTTGTCGATTCACTTGGAAAGAGGACTTGACTAGCACTTGGAAATGTTGTTTGCAAGGGCCACAGCTGGAGACCTTTGGGGAGAAATCAATGTTGACGCTTTCTTTATGCTTCGTGTGGAAAGTTCTGGGATTTGAACTCTATCAAATCAAAGCAATGACTTAGCGAATCTATATTTGACGCTATCTAGCCTGACAGTTGGCAACACTAGATTAGGGAGGAAAACCAATTTTCTGTTAGTGAAATGCTAATTGCTTAATCAGCGAATGTAAAACCCACTCACAATATGCATACATATATATATATATGAATATAGAACGTATAAAGTCATTGCGGCAATAAGGTAGACAAATCAGAGTTGGGCTGAGTTCTTATTTTATTAGCTCTCTGGCAGGGACTATAAATATGACGACCTACAAAAAGAAAATTATAACAGGAGTGAGACAAATTCCGGCGCTATACAGGTGGCGCCCCATTCGCGCGCCCCGACTGGGGATTGGTGCGTGACTCCTAGCACATATAATATCGTACATCAGTAATAATAAATATAATTAAACCTTGGTATATGCTTAGTTATTTACATTATTATAATCAATTATAATACACATAAATCATTATGTATATATAAATCGGCGGAGGGAAATTGGTATTGATAATATATATATATATGTGTATGTCATATATTATTATATTGTTTACATATACATTTGTTCCTCTAACATGCTTTTACTGCATTTTGCCTGTGCAGAGAGTTGAAACTGCGTGCATAAGCCTCATATGACCAAATGGTCTAGGTGGTTAAGAAACCCACCTCGCATGCAGACAGGCAGGTGGGAACGATTCTCAGCAGAGTAAAATGAAAGTCTTACAAAAACTGGCATATTCTCGCTACCTCACCAGGTGAATAGGATTATTACGGTTAGGAGGGGGTTGTGAGGAGGGGGGTCAAAATGTGGATAATGTGATTTCCAACTTCCTCCCCCCTCCCGCTCACATCCACATTTGGCGAACAACTATTATAACTCAATGACTCGAGACCCACTACCCCTACTTTAGACCCATTACCACCACTGAATGACTACATCTTCAACCAGCAATGCACACAATATAAACCACTATACATGCACAGCATGGCACGATTTAAAGACTAACCGTTATTAAAACCAAATCTAACTGATATACAAACACAGCATATGATTTAACCATTAGTGCACACTCTATCTTGATGCATACACCTTGCACTATGTTGAGTACCTATGCTGTACACTATGCAGCATAGGCTGCTCCCCCACTTTCTTTTATGTTCAGAATGGGTTGTGCTGCACACAATGCAACACATTCCACTTCCACTATGTACAGATGAAATGCGACCACTCCAATGGCTGGAAGACCAGTGCCCCGGCGCTGACAAAATATGTATTCAGATGAATAAAAATATTTACCCCAACAACAAAAAAATTTGTTTTTTGTTGGTGGCTTTGTTTGGTACATTAGTTAGATTAGGCAGGCGAATATCCAATCGCAGTCAATAGGTATCCAGGTCATTGAAACTCCACCCCATATTGGATTAGTGCCATAGGTGTAGCGAATAGATAGAACCAGACACATTACACATTTAATAATATGCGCCTAAGTGATTTATACCTTACCATAGCCATAGCTAGGAAATTTGATTGGGGACATCCAGATAAATTATTGCAACGGACGAGTGCCAATGGCTCAAGGCACTGGGAGGGTCTGTGGGCTTACTTTCCTCTAAGAGTATTTTATCTAGAGGCTGTGAAATGCCAATTCCAGTCATTTTAGTGAGGATACATACTGTGTTTCTTTTTGGTGAGGAGACAACTTACCCACTTACCTCTGTAATGTATGTAATGTATGCACGC
Organism: Branchipolynoe longqiensis; assembly: GCA_030323885.1. NCBI lineage: Eukaryota > Metazoa > Annelida > Polychaeta > Phyllodocida > Polynoidae > Branchipolynoe > Branchipolynoe longqiensis. The sequence goes on from CM059193.1 coordinate 38,254,812, forward strand.
ATAACTAATTAGCCCACAGACGCCAGTATGACGCGCGTCCCGATAGGGGCACCAGGCTGATATCGAAACCTAATAAACACTCGTTCACTAGACTCCAACCTGTCCACATCTTTACAACCTCCAACCCCAAGGTTAGCTATGGCCCTGCATTACCCTAGCAGGGTGACCAGATGGGATAGCCAAATGAGTTGAGCGTCCATCTCCCGCTTTGGTAGATCGTGGTGTTCGAACCCTGGTCGAGTCAATCCAATGACTTAAAATTTGATACCTGTCGCTTCCCAGCCAGGCGCTCGGCATCATTATGATATCGAAAGGACTGGTTGGCTTAGTTTCAGGGTAATGTGACTGAGTGGGAAATCAGGTCATGGTGCTGGTGGTGGCCTAGTCTCCAAGTGGGGCAGTACTAAAAAGTTGCCATGAGTGTGCACTGTCACAAGTTGGTACCCGTCTGATATGACCTTGTGTAAATATTCCGATTTAATGCATTGGTGGGGGAATGCAAATGTTATATTTTTGATTGGGTATACGTGACCAGGTGCATGTATGTGTATATGTAGGTGCTGGTGGTGCCTGAGTGAGATGTAAATAGACATAGTGGTGCTGGCATGACTGTGTGTAAGGGGCACTCATAGCCAACCCCATCCCCCCCTCTGCTAGTCAGGATCACCACACTCAGGCTCAGGGCAGATGGTGGCCAGGGGAGCAACACAGCTTGGTGGTGGTCAGCAGATCACTGGTAACCATGGTGACCATGAATGCTGGATCCCTATTGGTAGAGCTAAGAATGCTTGTTTCTCATTGGGAGAATGGGATGGGGTGATACTCTACACTGAATCCATGTACCATATAAATAAGAAACCAGAGGGCTTGACTCTCTCTTTCCTTTCACACTTTATAATCTTCCTTTCTCTTTGGCTGTATTGATTTCACTATAGCCTGCCTACACAACCACAGATTCGAGTAGTAGACTTTACACTTGGATGTTGCCAGGACGTAAAATTCCAACAACCAACCAACAACCACATCAGGCAATATTAGCATCGCAGTTATGAGGCATTACATTGTAATAAACGAATACACTGCAGCAGGAGAAATATACCTTAGCACGCCATGCCTAAGCTTCAAATCCTGCAGGGGATGTTGTTACTTCAGGCCCTCGTGTTTGGCTCTGTGGTTTGTGTGTGTCGGTGGCGGGGGGGGGGGGGGGGGGGGGGGGGGGGGGTGGCAGTGGGAGGGGGTGTAGGTGGGGCAGGGGGCGGGAGGTGTATATGGGGCAGGGGACGGGGGTGTAGGTGAGGCAGGGGACGGGGGGTGTAGGTGGGACAGGGAGTGGGAGGTGTATGTGTATATATATATATAATTATGTACTATATAATTTATTATGTGGATATAAATAACGGCTGCCCCTTAATGTTTCTCTCTAACCACCTTAACTTCCATGTTATTCACTGTGGAGGTGGCATTCTCTCCTCCCCCACCTCCTATACACCGTGAGCCAACTGTCAAAATAGTTTTGAAAGTGAGCAGAGTGACAGTTGGCTCACGCCGTATAGAAGTCGGGGGAGGAGAGAATGCCCGCTCCGCAATATGTGCGTGTGTGTAGATAGATATATGTGGTATAAAATGCATTATACGAGTATAAATGCATGGGTAACATGTATACCCTATATTTTATCTGTGCGCATTGGTGGAGTGCCCCCCCCCCCATCCCAGCTGTCAGGTAATATGTAGAGACATCCCAAGGGACAGGTAGATGGAAATATGCAGAGAATCATGTATGTCGACAAATGGATATGGAGGTTAAAAGTCCAAAGTGTTCATATATATATATATTGTAACGTAGCAGTGAATATATGGAGACTGTTTCCTAATAGGTAGTTGCCTTTAATAGTGGCAGCAACTATAACGGGATGGCCGAATGAGACGGGATGGCCGAATGAGTTAGAGCGTCCGTCTCCCGTGCTGGTAGATCGTGGGGTCGTGGGTTCGAGTCCCTGTCGAGTCAAACCAATGACTTTAAAATTGATACTTGTCGCTTCCTAGCTAGGCGCTCGGCATTATTAGGATAGGGCAAGGACTGGTGTGCTCAGTGTCAGGATAATGTGACTGAGTGGGATACCAGGTCATGGTGCCGGCGGCCTGGTTTCCCAGTGGGACAGCACTATAAAGTCGCCCTGAGTGCGCACTGTCACAAGTCGGTACCCGTCCTGATATGACCTTAGATGTTGCTAGGACATAAAACAACAACAACAACTATATAAGGCGTGTAGTCACACACTCTCGTCACTCTACTCCCAGACATCGAAGCATCAACATCTCCAAGTCAGTTAGGCCTGAAACCGGATCTGGCTAGTTACAGCTTATGGGATGGATTCAGCTTGCTGAGCTTCTAGAACATTGACAAATGGACATCAGTAGGATTGGTGACTGTCGTGTCTGCCTTTTCCCACATCATTGCTGCTTAGCCTGACATGTAAATCCATCATCAACTGAGACATAGAACAAGCACCAAGAGGACTGAGTATATATATATATATATATCATCCATATGCACTACACAGACAGTTGAGAGTGTAATATCATACCATTGAGAATTTATATGTAACTGTAGACTTTGTAATTGAGAATATATGTTATAAGTACATATTCCTGTATCGTTACTTGTCTTATTTACTAAGAATAGGAGATGTTCCAAATTCTCTTTTCTCCTCACTATATTAGCTAGTCTATAAGATTAGGCATTAGAAGTCTGGTGACTGCCAAACCATTTCCCCGGCTGACATACTGAGAGGACACAGAAAGGAGCTGCTTCCGACATCCAGCGGCGCCTTACAGGCAACATGGCAGTCGGTGTCTGGCGCCTGCAGGGCGGAAGCATGAAGCCCGTGAAGCCCCGTGGAATGATATGAAGCCAGGTGAAGCCAACTAAAGCCCAGTGAAGCCATATGATTCCCCATTATGCCCTGTGAAGCGACATGAAGCCACGTGAACCCATGTGAAGCCATATGAGGCATCATAAAGCCAGGTGAAGCCTCATGAAGCCAGGTGAAGCCCCGTGATGCCCAGTGAAGCCCAGTGCAACCCAGTGAAGCCCCATGATTCCAAGTGAAGCCCAGTAAAGTCCAGTGAAGCCCCATCAAGCCATGTGAATTCCAGTGAAGCCCCCTCAAGCCCCGTGAATCTTCGGTGACAAATCCAGTCCACGAGTCGATGATCTGCCACCAGGGGACTGTTCTCCGCCGTGGAGAGGGGAGGGGGGGGGGGGGTCCAGAACGATGGAGCAAACACAGCTCTGTAAGCCTCGCAGGTAACATCATAACTCAGATGCCACACAAATCTGCCCCAAGACTCCCTCCCTTTAAGGGAACCTTTCATGACAAATTAAGATGAAATATCCTTCAAGCAGTTTTGTCTTGTATAATTTATTATGTGGGTATTATTTTAGAAGGAAGACGTGATTATCCAGGATCGGGATAATACAACTCTCTACTTTGGTAGGAATTGTATATTGTTACCTAAAATGATCAATTATTGAGAAATGAAAATATTCACTGTATGCTTATCGGCACATTGCTAATATCATCTATATTATGGACTCACAACTATCAAACTATGCCACTCAATGTAGATTGTTCATAACTATGTTATGTTGATTCTGCTGTCTTCCTTTGCTCCCTCACTGGCTGGTGGAGTAGCTATGTTCCATGACCAGCCCCAGGCTGCTGTCTGGCTGCAGTCACTCAGCCCCAGGGAATGCAACAGCACACACGCACCCCTTTCGCGCTGCTGCTCACCACTCGTCATTCACATTTTTATTTTAAATAAAGGGTAGCAGCTTTTCGTTGGTGTCAGCCAGAGAACTTCTCATTGAGCATTACTGGGCTAGGCAGTGGAGTGACGAAGACCAACTGTCCTCAATTGTAATTCCCCCTGCTTAAAGTTGCATAGTCCGGTGATTTTGCGTTTCGGTAATTTTTCTGAGATAAATATATTAAATTGATCGTAATAATCTACCTGATTTCAAGTTAAAATAACTTTGATTTTAAATGGATAAGTTTTGAGATATTTGAAATTTAGACATGCAAATTTAGTTTTGGCAAGCACGCCAAAAGTCGTGACACCATATAGGCTTCAACAGTAACAGGTTCTATCAAATTGTCTCAGTTTTCCCTTTTATGTGGCAATACATGTTTAATATGTGCATCAATATCTAAGTTAGACATGTAGAGTCAAATTTATATAATTATTTTGGCTTTGAAAGTTTGATGCTTCATCAGACTATGCCGCTTTAATCAATGTATGTACCAACCAGAAGTGCTTGTCCTATCCCATTAATGCTGACCACCAGGGAAAGTAGCGATATGTATCAGTTTTGTAAGTCATTGGTTTGAGTCGGTCGGGGTTCGAACCCACGATCTCCTGCGTGGGAAGCCAGCCAGTGCTAGTGGCGATTCGGCCATCTCAACCGGTGGATCTGGAAGGCAGAGCCAGGTGCAAGTATACGTACACAGACATGGACAGAGACCAGCACACACACAAGGAGAGCTACACACACAGGAAGCATCACGCGGGTACCAGTGAACACAGAGGCGCATGCGCACCCAGACACGGACAGTCGCGCACACTAAGAAACCAACACGCACATACACGCGCACACGCACATTTTATGCGCGCGCACCGACACCCACATACACGGACACACGCAAATGCGCGTCCACCGACACACCAACACACACATACGCGGACACACGCACATGCGCGCGCACCGACAAACCAACGCTCAGACACACACACGTGCATGCACACATTGGCAATTACAGTAAAATCACTCTAAATCGACCGACCATGGGACCGATTTTAAATGGTCCATTTAGGGAGGTGATCGGTTTAGGGAGTATTTTTTATCATTACAACATTGGTATTGTATAGGCGATCGTTTGGGACCCAAATAAAGTGATCGATATAAGGGAGTGGTCGATCTGTGAAGGTGGTCGGTTAGAAAAGATTGACTGTACATCGCACAGCCATCCAGTCACGCACACGCATAGCATGCATTGGTCGTAATGCGAAGCATTTCGTTTGATGCGAGGGAAGGGAGAGCGACTCCCCCCCCCCCCTCTGCCCGCGTGTCACCCAGCATTCGCGCCTCGCGCGACGCCCGCTCCTCACCCCTGCCCTCCCCCGGCCTTGAGCGTTCACGCCTCTCCTGCCACTGCTCACCTTCTCCCTTATAAGGCCGCCCGCCGCCTCCCTCAGCCATTCCCCTCCAGTCTCCACCTCGCTGCCTTTCTTCTACTTTGGCTCTCCTGCCCGGCTCTACTTCTCCTCGGATCGCTGCTCCTCTGCCGATCACCATGCCCGGGCGCGGAAAGGGAAAGAGCCGGAAAACATCCAAGACCTCCGGCATGGCCACGCCGGGGCCGTCCTCGGGCTCTCCGGGGGGATCCCTCCCCTCTACCGCCCCGACGTCGCCCGCAGCGCCCTCGGGCCACGCCAGCAGTGAGATCGCCCTCCTCATCGAGGCCATCACCCGCCTCACCAGCCGCGTCGAGGCCGTCGAGACGGGGATTGCCCGAGGGGCTCCCGAGGATCCCGCACCCGCGCCGCGGCAGGAGCCTGCATACAGCCTGCCACCCGTCCCGGCCCCTCGGGCGCACGCTGCAGCCGGGAGCCGGCCGCCGCCCCCACCTCAAGCGACTCAGCCCGGAGGCCTGCACCCGCAGTACGAGCAGTACACCCGCGTCCACGCCAGCTCCACACCGCCGCCCACCTACCGTCAGGAGCCCGCGGAGCACACCCCAGCATCCGCGGCCGACGCAGTCCGCGACATCCTCGCATCCGCCGAGGCGCAACACACCGTACGCCGCCGAGGTATTCCCCCTGACTACGTCTTTCCCTGCGACCTCGTGGAGAGGGGGCCGGGGCGCAAGGCGGTGAAGCTCGGGGAGGCGACTAAGGACGAGTATAGCCTCGCCCTCCTCTCCCTGGTCAACCACCCTTCTTTCCCGGCTCACTCCCTCCAGGGCCTACACCACCACCATCTCACCGTCATGAGGGACATCCTCATCCACCCCTGGCCTACCGTCCGCCGCTACTCAGAGTCCATATTTTCCTGGATCGCGGACGGGAGGCTCCCCCACGGGTGGCACGACCCTGTGGCCCTCAACGCCCTCAGGGTCGATTCCCTCACCACGCCCACCCAGCAGCCCTCCACAGCCACCCCCGCCCGCTCGGCAGACCCCCCTAGACCCCGCCAACAGCCCCGCTTCCAGCCCGAGCCCTGGATTACTTATAGCAGGGACCTCCACGGGGCCCCCTGCAACGCATGGAACCGCGACCCTGCATCCTGCACCCAGGCCGGCCCGGGGGAGGCCCACGGCGTGGGGGGCGCTAGGCAGCGGCATACGTGCGCTTACTGCGCCAATGTGCGCAAAATGTTGACAGCGCATAGTGAGGACGTCTGCAACTCCAAGCGCAACCGTGAGCGCGCGATGCCCGCCACCTCGGCGGATTTTTAGTCCGCCGGAGCCCCCCGGCCGGCCCGGAGGCCCTCAACCGGCCCACTACTGTTAAAACCAGCCCAGCCGACATCCACAACCCAGCCAGCCCCCATGTTGCTACCCCCGGCCTCGGACCCCCGGCCCTCCTCGGGCCGACCCAGCCGGCCATACACCAGGCCGCCCCGCGCACCATCAGCGTGCCCGAGGCCAAGCCCGCCGTCCGCTCCGGAGCCGCTCCCGCCAGCACCACCTCCACCGCCCGGGAGCCCTCTCCCGCCCATAAGGCCCCTGCCGCCTCCCTACACCGGCTGTCTACCACTGATCAACCGATACATACATACATACATAGATATATGCACACATGCACACATGCATATCTACTCCCCCCTCTCCCACCCACCCCCCTCAACGGTTCCCTCTCTGGACCCATTCTGCTCCTCTAGATTCCCCCACTGATCAACCGATACATACATACATACATAGATATATGCACACATACACACATGCATATCTATTCCCCCCTCTCCCACCCACCCCCCTCAACGGTTCCCTCTCTGGACCCATTCTGCTCCTCTAGATTCCCCCACTGCTCAACCGATACATACATACATAGATATATGCACACATACACACATGCATATCTACTCTCCCCTCTCCCACCCACCCCCCTCAACGGTTCCCGCTCTGGACCCATTCTGCTCCTCTAGATTCCCCCACTGCCTAACCGACTTCTAACATTAACAACCCACCCACCGCGTCACCACTCAACCATTTCTTCTTTTTTTTGTAAATGGTTTTTATTCTTCAGCTCCGAGGCACTGGTCTTCGCGCCATAATCAGTGTTGAGTAACTTTAGTATGTTAGCCGTTAACGTGGCACTCTTTTGAACATCTCCAAAGATTAAATCATAAATCACTGCCCACCCACGTTATTACCAAGTTAGCATGACGGAGAAGAATGGATGCCAGTACGTTCAACTACGTTCAACTACGTTCAACTACGTTCAACTACGTTCAACTACGTTCAACTACGCTCAACTATGTTCAACTACGTTAGCCTCCACTACTTTCAACTATGTCCACTAATGTGTATGTGACCGGGCCTTTAAAACCTTTACAGCTACCCAACTTCTCTGAATATTTTTCTACTTTTGACGCATATGAGAGAATATTGGGATCCAACAAATGAAACTAACTGTCAATGAAACTAACTGGCAATATGCATATATGCAATTAGCGGACATCTCTTAGCACCATCATCAATCAAGAAGTAGCAATGCACATCTTCTATCAGCACTCCTGACGTTCTCACTGCTTAGTTTATTCATCATTAAAGTGATTTGTGTAAACAACCGTGGTGAAGTCTCCATACCCTTAAGGTACTCTAGTGTAATCTAGCATACTCTAGCATACCTTAGCATACTTGGGACGCACATGAACATAGTTGAGTAGTTGACCGTAGTGGAGGCTAACGTATGTTGAACATAGTTGAACGTAGTTGAATGTAGTTGAACGTAGTTGAACATAGTTGAACGTTGTTGAACGTTGTTGAACGTTGTTGAACATAGTTGAATGTACCAGCATCCATGCTGTAATGTATTTATCCGTACCAAAACCTGCCGTACCTTAATGTTTTTCACCGTTGTTTAACATACTTACACCATGTTTGACACACGTTAATCTATGCTACGTTCAACTAGGTTCAACTACGTTCACTAACGTGTATGTGAACAGGGCTTCCTCCAAGAATTTAAATCGTATACCCGTCCTGATATCACCTGAGATGTTGCCAAGACATAAAGCTCCAACAAACAAAGAACTTAACTCATAACTACTTATGCACTTGCATTAACTTAAATATTTACTTCCAGATCCTCTTCTGGCTGCTCTAGGCCCTATTGGGCATCTAATGCCAGCTCGTTATGGTAAAAAATAACTATTTGTTTGCACACATATGGAGGTGGGCGGAGCGCTGAAGTCATATAATTGTGGGTGTCGTCTCCGATGTCTATCCAGCCTTCTCTCAAATGTTTCCACCATTGGTGTTTCAACCACTTGGTCTGGAAGACTGTTCCGTGGATCTGTCACTCGAAGGAAAAATGAGTGCTTCCTGACCTCAAGTCTGGGCCTCTCTTTGAAGATCTTATAACTAATCTACCATTGTAGAGCGTCCGTCTCCCGTGTTGGTAGATCTTGGGGTCGTGGGTTAGAACCCTCTTCGAGTCAAACCAATGACTTAAAAATGTATACTTGTCGCTTCCTAGCCTGGTGCTCGGCATTATTAGGGCAGAGCAAGGACTGGTTGGCTCAGTGTCATGATAATGTGACTGAGTGGGATATCAGATCATGGTGCTGGTGGCCTGGTCTTCCAGTGGGGTAGCACTATAAAGTCGCCATGAGTGCGCACTGTCACAAGTCGGTACCTGTTCTGATATGATCTTAGATGTTGCTGGGACGTAAAACAACAACAAACAAAACAAACCATTGTAATTATGTCTGCATAGCCATCAGTCTAGGACCTGTACAATAATTAGATATGCTAGACAAAAGCAAATACCGCAAGGCATGCAATATAATACCGCCAACTCTGTCCCCCATTCTCATAAACCATCTCATTACTAAATTATTTATTGACATCAAATACTCGTTGAAAGGGTGATGGCGGGATGTAGGGTGGAGCTTTGTGTTTGAAATGGTCTTTATGGTAATCTCAGGTGGCTATAGCCTAGGTGGTGTAATGGTTAGTGTAGTGAGTATGCAGGTATTGCAATACCTCAGGGAGTTTGACGCCCCTGCCCTGCAGAGTTGTAAACCACTGCGTTGTGGTGCAGGTTCTTGACAGAACCGAAAGCTAAGGGAGAAAACCCTGAACAGAAAACCATGTCACTGGGGGAGCATCAAGGGCGGTTGTTGATGTAAAGGAACTCCCAACATCTCCCGACCAGCCACTGCGGGGACAAATAGTTTTGCGCCTGTCTGGACATGTTCGTGCCGGTGTGAAACCTATATTTGCTCCGTGAGAGAGTACCGCTGGTAACTTGCAAAAGCCAGCAGCACTTCAACACTTTTGCAGGCAGCTTTCATGAAAAGTTGGACATCACTCTCACAGCAGAGAACTAAATGGAGTGCGGCAGTCAAGTAATAACAGCATTCTTTGTCACATCGCAACCGACAGCATGATGACGATGATGAGGTGTGTATGAACCATTTCCATTAGTAGGTGGGGGTTTTGGTATAGTTAATTATACCTAATTTATTCCAAGCTTGTGGCTGCCTCCCGTCTCTACGAACCATGGCCGGACTCCAGACCGTCCGCCCGGGAAGTCTGCGCTTTGCCGACTGGGCGGCCGCGTCCGCACTGGTTGAGCTCACTGAGTGCATAAAGCACTCCGCATATTGCACAACCAATAATACTCCAGCTGTCATCATGACCTACCTGTGTTTGGTGTACTTTAGGACAGAAGGAGGATATACTCACCTGTAAAAAATCAAGAGTTAAGTCATATTAATCTAGCTGTTCATGTTAGGTAAAAGAAAGCATATGTCATGGTTTCTATTTTAAACAAAATTAAAGGTCACATTGTACATGTTGTCAAACATGGGTAATAGACGGGTTCGTAATTCCAGCCGCGCGGTGCAGTATGGGATGGTGGGAACCAAAACAAACCTGTGTGAAGCACATGGCACATGCTAAGACACTGAGTGCAGCCTGATCTGTTAGTTTCAGGCCATTTCAGCTAATGGTTGACAAGTAGAATACTAACTAAAATATATATACACTAAATTAAGTTGTTAATCTGTTATCTAGCATTGCATTTAAATCAATCTAATTGTCATGTCTTATACCATCAGCATTTAGATCTAGACAAATCTGGTCATTCACACTAGTGTTAGAACTCTAGCCAGTCAGCTTTACTTATATTTTATTCATATTTTTATTTATATCCTATGGTTAATAACATATGTAGAGCTAGGAAATAGGAAGGGTTAATCAGACATTGGTTATATATTTCTTTGAAACAAGTCCCTGTTGACACATTTGATATTTTAACATTTAGAACAAGAATTAAAAATGGTGATGTGATTATCAGCTTGTAAAGTGATTGTTTTGTGGGGAATTGTATGTTTCTAAGCTCAAGATGCTTAATTGGCTCATAATTTTGAATTGTGGTTGATCCGGCGGAGGAAGCCCGAGACACTCTTTCCAAGCAGCGCATGCGCCGCCTCCCCTCCTCCCCTCACCTCCGCTTGACCCGCATTCGGGCTACAGATTCAAACGTCTATGGTTTTTACCACACCTGCCCTCTATTTTACTCCACTTCGTGGGGGTCGGCTCCCGGGCCTACCTCCTCGCGCTCCCAGGTCCTCCATACACCTTCGGCCGACATAGAACAGGTCGAATAATCTGCTGCTACTGACTTTCTTTAAACCTCACAATTTACCCTTACCCTTGTCCACCTGACATTGATTAAATAAACCCCCCTTTTAATCCCACTCCTTGTCTCGGGCTTCCTCTGTACGAATCATGGATAGTTGTTTCTTAAATATATTCATTATATTATTATATTGCATGCATGCATCCATGTTTATGCCAAATTTGTCCATACTTCTATTAATTTTGAATAAAATCGAAATTTTGCACTGCGTGTATAGGCAAACTCAATGGCAGTACGCACTTGTTTTGCAGTTGACGTCGTTTTCAGTGCATGCGCAGACGGAATTACGAACTCATCTATTGAATGCATGGGGCCAGTGGCATGCGGTTTCTATGGATGCAAACCTTCTGCCACCTGTACTTGACAGTCTGAAGTATCGCTGGTATTTACACACCACGCCATCTACAGACTTAAATTGTACCTTAACCATCTAATGCAGATTTTAAATCATGTATCTGAGACCTGAATGTATCTGGGACATGAACGTATCTGGGACTGAGTGTATCTGAGTTCTGATTGTATCTGGGACCACAATGCATCTGGGATTGTGTATCTGGGACTTTACAGTGTCTGGGTCTGAGTGTATCTGAGATCTGATTGTATCTGGGACATTAATGCATCTGGGATTGAATGTATCTGGGACTTTACAGTGTCTAGGTCTGAGTGTATCTGAGTTCTGATTGTATCTGGGACCACAATGCATATGGGATTGAATGTATCTGGGGCTTTACAGTGTCTGGGTCTGAGTGAATCTGAGATCTGATTGTATATGGGACCACAATGCATCTGGGATTGAAGGTATCTGGGACTTTACAGTGTCTGGGTCTGAGTGTATCTGAGATCTGATTGTATCTGGGACATTAATGCATCTAATGCTATCTTTTTTTTTACAGGGTGCTACATCAATAACCATTGTTAGGTCGCCATAGCAACCAGCTTTTAAAATGACATACTTCGACCAGTCCTGATATGACCTTAGATGCTGCCAGGACGTAAAACCGGATGCCGCCGGGTTGAAAAATACAACGTAAGATCAAACAGGATGGCCAAATTACGTAGAGCCTCCATCTCCCGTGCTGGTAGATCGTAGGTTTGAACCCTGGTCGAGTCAAGCCAATGACTTAAAAATGTATACTTGTCGCTTCCTAGCCAGGTGCTCGGCATTATTAGATAGGGCAAGGAGCTGTGGAATGAGGAAGACCAATCGTCCACGATTGAAATTTCCCCAGCTTAAACAACTAATGTAACCAACAAAATAAAAATAAGGGCAGGTGCTTTCATTTGGAGAATTGTATGAATTTATCGAATGATGTCACTTTAAGATCAAGTTTAGCGATTCGAACCCCAAACCAGAGCCATATGATAATTGTCAACCAGAGAATTCAATTTTAGCTATTTTTCACAATATTTTCCCCGATTGTATATTTGTTTCAACGCTATTCATAATTGTTCCCCAACCTGCAAAGAAACTAACTCTTCAATTACATCCTATTTCCCCGGTATTTTTTTAACTTGCTGTATTGTGTATTTGGTTTTAAATATTGCCCCCCATCGCTTATATATATATATATATATATTACATATATATAGGCTTTATATTTTATAGCAAATACAAAATACAGCAAGTTTTAAAAAATACCTGGAAAATAGGATGTAATTGAAGAGTTCCTTTGCAGGTTGGGGAACAATTATATATATATATATATATATATATATATAAGAAAAAGTCTTCCAGAGCGAGTGGCGATTGCGGCCGGTAGTGGCAAATCCATCGGGCAAAGGGGGAGGCAATATAGAATGCATACAATAATCATTGCTCTTGGGCGCGGCAGACGTGGAAGCTGAGGTTGGGAAGACATGGCTTTTATTCCGGCGCCTCTGCCCCCATCATCATCAATTATGTTGGCATGAGAGCAGCAACGATTGACAAAAGGTCATGGGATATGATCAGTTTATGGGATAAGATGTAATATGCGGCACATATGATAATATAACATAGCAATAACATGTGATTATATGAGAAGATAACATTTAACATGCAGATCGATTAAAATGGGTGATGACAGAAGTAAATAATCAGTCGGAGAGGCTGTTGCAGACTGACCACCAGATGGGGTCGAGTCATGGGCTCCAGTTTGTGGTGTGATCTGATTGGTGGTCTGGTGTGGAGGTGTGTCCAGTATTTGGTTTGTGGTTGGATGGCCAGGGGGCAGGTGTGGAGTGTCTGTGTGGAAGCCCCCTACCCTGCCAGTTGGATTCCCCTGGGCCCTGCCCCCCACACCGCCTCCACCCCGGCGGAGGTGGCAGGGGTAGGGGGTGAGGTGGGTGTGTCAGCTTTGCGGTCCCTGCGCCCAGCAATGAACCCCAATGAGTTTCCTGGCTCGTTCCAGACATAGACAATAAATTCCCTTTCACGCCTTTATACTCACATAATTCGTTATATATCTCATATATATATATTTATATATATATATATATTTATATATATATATATAATATTATCATGAATGAATTAGTTTTGTCAAGATTTTGTTTGTTTTTGTTTTGGTTTTTTGTGTTTTTTGGTTTTTTTGTGGGGGGAGTTATTAATGAACAGTTAAAAAAGATTTTAAAGCTGCATCGTCCGATGAAATCCCAAAGTTTTAAAACTCAAAAACTTACCTAGATGTTATCTTACACATCCAAGTTAGATACTGTTGCATACAGTGAGCATATATTACATACATAGAAAGAACATTATACCACTTTAATAGAATGTGTCACTGCTGAAGCCTAGCCTATGTTGTCAGAATTTGAATTACTTTACCAAATTAAATTGGCATGTTTTCATTTCAAATTTCTCCAAATTTAGCAATTTAAAATAAAAGTTACTTCAAACTAAAGTAATGTAGATCACAAGGACCAATGCCATGTATATATCACAGAAAATTGCAGAAACTCAAAACCTTTGGACAATGCAACGTCAAAAGGAGTAAAGAATGGTGATGTAATCCTGATATTTGCGAGATGAAAGTTAATTTTGGTGATAATTTTGCGATACGATCTAGAATGTTAAGCGGCTGTAACCGGATTGGAGGAAACGGAAAGAAACCGAAGAAAGTCCATTGATAATCCGGTTTGTGTCCGTACAAGTGTTGAACATGCACAAAACTTGGAACGGATGCCGCCGGATTGATGTCTATGGTTCTTGTCCGGTTTGAGTTTGTTTCGTCTGTTGGCTATCCGTTCATGTCCGTTTCATGTCTGTTTCATGTCCGTTTCATGTCCGTTTCATGTCCGTTTCATGTTCGTTCATCCAGTGGCCTTTGACACATTTTAATACATTTTGATACTTATCAAGCCCGAACACCACCGGACCAGACAATTCTGTCAGTTGTTCAATCTGGTGATGTGTGACAGCCGCTTTAGTGTTATACAACGATTGTTGCTGAGACAGGTTCAATAAAGTTCATAAGTTGTTCTCAATGAAATTGTAAACATGCCTGATTGCATGCCTGTGAGGGGAGTTTGGACAAGGTTAGGTTCATGGAAAGGTGACTCACAATCGAAAGATGTTGGAGGGGGTTTGGGGGGGGGGGGGGGGGGGGGGGGGGAATGTCAACTCCACAGGGGAAGTTGGGGGCGGGGGGGGGGGGAGTGGAGAAAAAAAAGAATGAAATAGTGCACAAAGCAAAAATATTATGTTTTGCATAAGTTTGCAAGTTTGCAAGTACAGTATGCACAAGAATAATAAAGGTTAGAGACACATATTTGTTTGTTGGGGTTTTACACCCTAGCAACAGCTATGATGCCTTGTTGCAGTGCAAACCCATGGCGATTTTATAGTGCTCCTCACTGGGAGACCGGGCCAGCAGCACCATCATACAATATTCTATTCAGTCGCATTGTCCTGACACTGAGCTAACCATGTCTTGCCTTATGCTCGTGATGTGAAGTGCCAGGATAGGTAGTGACAAGTATCAATTCTTTTTAAAGTCATTGGTTTGACTTCGTTATGGCTGAAGCTTACGACATTCCACAGAAGAAGCGAGTTGGTTGGTTGTTGGAGTTTTACATCCTGGCAACATCTAAAGTCATATCAGGACGGATACTGACTTGTGAAGGTGTGCACTCATGGTGACTTTATAGTGCTGCCCAACTGGGAGACCAGGCTGCCTAGCACAGTGACCTGATATCCCACTCAGTCATATTATCCTGACACTGAGCCAACCAGGTCCTTGGCCTCTCCTAATAATGCCAAGCGCCTGGCTAGGAAGTGACAAGTATACATTTTTAAGTCATTGCTTTGACCCTGTGGATTCGAATCCCACGATCTAACAAAATGGAAGACAGGCACTCAGCCCATTCGGCCATCCCTGCCAATTATCCTATCCGCCATCCCTCCAATTTTGTTTAGATGAATAAATGATTGGGACATAAAAGCAGATCGCCATGTCAGCCTAAGTTGAAATATGTTTATGTTATTGACTCGTGTTGAAAGGTGTCGAACTCCCGCAGTGGCAGAGTGTGACTATAATTATGTCGTGCGGGGGAGGGGGGGGCGGTGATGGAAATGGGAAATATTGCGCCGAGTAGCAGGATTCTAACCCACACCTCTAAACAACACCGAGCTAGTGTGCTAACCATTACATCACCCAGGCTCCCTGATGTCATCACACTATCCATCCCGACCTGAAAATGTGGAGAGGTCAGTGCGGATTACTACACTTGTTCCCCAGGAATTGTAAGTCTTTTAAATGGTTTATGTCCATAAGTTTTGATTAATGCTTACAATTACATACATACAGGCAATGCCCGTACATATATACATACACAGGGTAAGTTCAACAACCGTTCAGCGCGTACCTTGTACAGAATCCAGGTCATGGCAACCTGTGTCATGAGGGTGATAACAACAAAGACCCTATAATACTAAGACGGCTCACTCCCTATCTCTCCCATGGTAATATGTAAATTTTGCAGTGCCACCTTGTGGTGGGTTTGATCAGCCCAGCTGCTGGTTGGTGTTTCACATGTAAACACATCCAATTATATTATACATGAGATAGGTAAGTATGAATACACATCAATATGAAATTGCTATGAACAAATACCCAGCATCATCAGCATCATCATCAGCATCGCCATCATCACACACCTTTCACATTCATATATACATGTATACATATAATATAGCATCTGCTTAACCAAGAGAACAGCCAGCGCACCTAGTGGTGGGCTTGATCATTTTGATGACACAGTACAGGCTGAGTGAGCCGTCTTAGTATTATAGGGTCTTTCATGAAAATGGGAACTATTGTGTCTAAAGCAGGATTCGAACACACACCTACTGCATTCTGGGCTACTGTGCTAACCATTACACCATCTAGTCTCCCAGATGTCATCATCCTATCCACGCCTACTTGCCAATATGGCTCCTTTTTTTTGTACATTCTTTGTTTAAGCAGGGGGAATTTCAATCGCGGACAATTGGTCTTCCTCATTCCACAGCTCCTTGCCTTATCCTAATAATGCCGAGCACCAGGCTAGGAACCGACAAGTATCAATTTTTAAGTCATTGGTTTGACTCGACCAGGGTTCGAACCCATGACCCCACGGTCTACCAACACGGGAGATGGACGCTCTACCTCATTCGGCCATCCCGTCTTGGCATCCTTGCCTGAGAATTCAGTGCAAACCACTACACTTTGGTGTTGTTGGTGTAAATTGTGTACCGCATGTGTGTGGGTGCATATGGGGCAGCGTGGGGGGGTGATAAGAAAAACCGAGGGAAGCACAGAAGTGCTGAGCAAACTAATTTGTGTCCTAACCAGCAGGCGAGGTCACGACACATGACTCTTTGAACAGCATTTGTTTGACTTGCTCGGGGTTCAAGCCAATGACCCCCCGCGCGAGAAGCTAGCGCTCTTACCGATTAGCCCACCCAGACCGCCTGCCATGTTGGTAGCACTAGCCAGACAGTTGCATAAGCTAGTGGTTTTTAATTTTTAGACAAATGTAATAGATTGCTCATTACAACCTATTTAGCTCTAGTTTGACATCACTTATATTTAAAGAGTTATCTTAGAAAATATAAGTGAAAAGATGCTAAATTAATTTTGAAATGCACACCAAAATACTTGATATAAGACTTTCTTTACCTGTTTTTGAACATAGCACCATCAAACACCGATACATATTTAATGAGTGCGCCAGTATTCTGAGTTGCGTATGTAGAAACAAATTGGTAAGCGCACTGGCTGGCTCTCTGTGTGGGAGGTCGTGGTGAAGAATTGATTGTTTACTCTTTGGCCGTCTTCCAGTTATTCTACTTATACTCACTACTGTCAGGAGGATCCTGGCAACTGTCTGCTAGTCTCCCCACACCCACCACTACATACCAAAACACAACTCATGGGAAAGAAAGGGAGACCAGCCACGCAAGATTGACAGTGATAAGGTTGAGCTTTATTGCTACAACTCTTGTTCACCTACTAGTGACCTGCCACTCTGACTCACTTAGAACCTGCTGCGCAGCCCCATATCGTTTCTGCTTGTTCTGTCAAATCTAGGCACTAACTAGGGACAGGGCACAAGTGAAAGGAAAGCTGCAAACAAAACAAACAAACAAATTCTGGGAAAACGTCCTCATCCACAAGCCTATTACCATCTCACTAGATGAACATACTAGGCTACGATATTATATGATAGGAAGTTAT
The DNA here is from genome assembly GCA_030323885.1 of Branchipolynoe longqiensis. NCBI lineage: Eukaryota > Metazoa > Annelida > Polychaeta > Phyllodocida > Polynoidae > Branchipolynoe > Branchipolynoe longqiensis. Next base: position 38,272,445 of record CM059193.1, read on the forward strand.
ACCCCTCCCCTACAAAAACAAAAAACTAACATAGATATTAACTACTTAAATAAATGCTGGTGGATGTCCCGGTTACCAACCTGGAATCGGAACCCGGGCATACACCATAACATTCCTCACAGCTGTCCCAGCGTTGAAAACAAGCACCCTCGCGGGAGCTTACACGCTATGAACAGAATAAATACTGTATCAATAAAAAATATAAAAAATATAAAATTATCCTGACACCAAGCTAACCAGCCTTTGCTTGCTCTATCCTAATAATGCCAAGCGCCAGGCTAGGTAACTACTAGTCACCATTTTGTAAGTCATTGGTTTGGTGCAATTCAAACTCCCGATCTTCCAAACTGGAAACCTGTGCTCTTTCCGATTGACCAGACGGGATGGCCGAATGAGTTGAGCATCCATCTCCCGTTTTGGTAGATCGTGGGATTTGAACACATGGGTTGGCCCCTGGTCGAGTCAAACCAATGACTTACCAATTGGGAAGCAGGCGCTCAATTGATACTTGTCGCTTCCTAGCCTGGCCCTCGGCATTAAATAGGATAGTGCAAGGACTGGTTGGATCAGTGTCAGGATAGATAATGTGCCTGAGTCAGATATCAGGTCATGGTGCTGGGGGCCTGGTCTCCTAGTGGGACAGCACTGTAAAGTCAGCATGAGTGTGCACTGTCACAAGTCAGTGATATGTCATGTGACCTTACATGTTGCCAGGACGTAAAGCTCCAACAACCAATAAAGCTTCCGATTCGGCCACAGGCTCTCCCCGACTACCCGGCTTTGTGGACGATGATGTCAGGGTGGCCCAGTTCCCACGGCTTCATGTGTGATTATGGAAGCCATCAATCGCTGTCCAATTAATCGAGCTGCCCGAACAATCAATACCCACACGTGAGAACCGGACAGGATGGCCTAGTGGTCAGAGCGTCCGCTCCCAATACGCCAGCTTCATGCGATCGATCCCCGGCCGAGTCAAATACAGAACGTAAACGAAGCGGACACATGCCTCCACCTCGTCTGGCTGCTTGTTTGTTGGGGGTATTCCGTCCTCGTAACGTCTAAGGTCATATCAGGGATGGGTACCGAGTTGCAACAGTGCGCACTCCGGACGAGTTTAGAGTGCTGTCCCACTGCTAGACCAGGCTGCCGGCACCACGACCCGAACATCCCACTCAGTCACAGTATCCTGATATTGAGCTAACCAGTCCCTGCCCTGTCCTAGTAATGCTGAGCACTAGCCTAGGTAGCGACAACTATCAATTTTACAAGTCATCGGTTTGAATCGACCCGCAATCGAACTCCCGACCTTCCGGCACGGGGAGCCTGCGTTCTACATATCGATTCGGCCACAGCGGCCGGTGCGTCCGTTTGATAATACCTCAGATGTTGCTAGGCCGTAAAACCCCCCAGACAGGCGTTGAGCTGGTTCCCGAGTCCCCCGCTAGTCACCTCTGGCGTTGGGCCCCTTCAGTTCCCCGTGTTTAAAAACCAGTGGAAAAACCAGTGGAGCAGTTGCTATTGTGAACAGGGAATGTGATTGGTTATGCACCCCCCCCCCCATTCTCCCCCCGCCCACCCCCTCTCACTCCCACCACCATCCCCTCCCCCACCCCCACCCCCACCACCGCCCACTACCGCGTGTGCTTCAGGAATAGATGTGGTTTCTAAAAATGTTCGCCTGCTGCTATTATTTGTGATGTGGTGAGCAACTCCCCCCCCCGGCCACCACACACAACCACCCCCCGTGCCTGCGTATTTCACTACTTCCGTCCCACATTTACTCTCTCTCTACACCAATACACACATGCGCACCAATACACACATTCCCATTGCTAGTATGTGTGATGTGCTGAGCAATTAACCCCCCCCCCACACACACACATGCCACACATACCATACACACACCCACCACCCTGTTCCTCCATACCTCCATCCCACATAATTATTATGAATGATGTTCTCTGAGCAACTGACCCCCCCCCCCCCCCCGCACATCGCACTATACCCACCCACCTGTTCCTCCATACCTCCATCCCACATAATTATTATGAATGATGTTCTGAGCAACTGACCCCCCCCCCCCCCCCACACATGCACACATACCCACCACCTTGTTCCTCCCACATAATTATAAGTACACCCATACACACAGACCAATACACACATTCCCATTGCTATTATGTGTGATGTGCTGAGCAATTAACCCCCCCCCCCCACACACACACGCACAGGTACCCACCACCCTGTTCCTCCATACCTCCATCCCACATAATTATAAGTCCACCCATACACACACACCAATGCACACATTCCTATTGCTATTTATTATGAATGATGTTCTGAGCACTGACCCCCCCCCCCCACACACACACACATGCACACATACCCATCACCCTGTTCCTCCCTACCCCCATCCCACATAATTATAAGTACACACATAGACATACACCAATACACACATTCCCATTGCTATTATGTGTGATGTTCTGAGCAACTAACCCCCTTCCCCCAACACACATGCACACACCCACTACACTGTTCCTCTTGACCTCCATCCCACATAATTATATGTACACCCATACACACGGGCACACCAATACACACATATTTATTCATCTGAATATGACATTTGTCAGCACCAGAGCACTGGTCTTCCGGCCATCACACTATTGGAATTGACAGTCTATATAATCTAAGTTCGCTCAGTAGTACTGTATTAGTTACAACACCGATCCTGTAGAATTAAGGTAATGGCTCCTGCTTTATAAGGTACAGCACCAGTCACTGTAGTTCATGCAAAAATGGGGAGCAGCACCGAGTAGAAAGTGTATACTCGGGGAAACTCAAGCAATCATTGAGGATTAAATTTGTTCTCTTATAAAACATGGTAAGTTTATAGTTGACAAGACATTTTGTCTGTCTTATATAATTTTCAATGTGTTTGAAACTGGTTGATAGTTGTGTAGGATGTTCGGTGTGTTGATGGCTTGTTCAGGATGGTTAAGGCGGAGGGGGGGAACATTGAGGTGGGTGTTGGGGGGGCAAAACCCACAGGAGAGCAAGCAAGAATGCGGGGGCTGGGGGGAAGAAGCTCAGGGCTTTGTTAGGAATTAGTGCAGTCGTCATTCAAGGGCGTGAATAGCCAGGTGGACTCTATATGCATTTTTGAAGGCAAGTATTGTTTGTGTTTCTCTGACTCTGGTAAGGAGGTCATTCCACATGACACTACCTTTGTAGATTGGTGCTCCGATATATTTATTTGTTGAAGGGTGTGGTACATTGAGGAGAGTGGAGGCCCCTCTTCTTGTTATTCTATTTGTGTGGTCAATGAATTTTTCGTCTTTTGCGCATTAGTCATTCAAGGGCGTGAATAGCCAGGTGGACTCTATATGCATTTTTGAAGGCAAGTATTGTTTGTGCTTCTCTGATTCTGGTAGGGAGGTCATTCCACATAACAATTCCTTTGTAAATTGGGTCTCTGATGTATTTATTTGTTGAAGGGTGTGGTACATTGACGGGGGGGTGGGGGGAAGGGGGGGGGGGCGGGTGAGTTGCTCACCACATTTCCTACTTAACACACGCACACACTATGCACATGCCCACACACATCCACACTCATGCCCGTACATCCACTCGTACAGACCCGCTAAAATACACACATATTCACACCCACGCCCACATTACACACACTTACACAACCACTACACATGCCCACACCCACACACACACCTAGACCCACACACATGCACACTCGCCACATACACTCCTACATACCCACATACCACCACACACACACTCCTACATGTCATGTTATGTTATGTTATGTAGCTACTAGACGAAGGCTTACACCTGTATGTCCAGATCTTCATCTGTATCTGATAAATACATAGAGGAGTTATCGGTATTTCTCAGAGCCCCCTCATAGTTGTACACCAGGTCCTGATTTTTGCACAGTTTGTCGAGTTTCCGTTCAAATGCTGTAACACCTGGTGCTTGGACAACGGCACTTGGCAGGTTGTTCCATACCCACATACCCACACCCATACACACCCACACACACCCACACACACCCACCCACTACAGCACTCTCACCCATCTGTCTGCCAGTACTGGGTGATTGAGTTCAACAGGAATAGATGTCAGTCCTAGTATACGACTTTCTCACTCGGACCCACGGTGTGTTGCCTTCGAGAGGGGAAAACAACATTCTGAAAAATTATCGTCAACCAAAGTCACATTCGCCAGAAGGTGAAGCTTAGTTTCGGTTATGTTTACTATTTATATGCGTACATTAATAGCATACAATTCTACTTTTTAAAGTAGAATAGTTAAATGCCACATACACATGTAGTCGTGGGTAGCACAAGGGAGCCTCGAGAGGCTCCTGGTTAGGACGCTTAGTGCGGAATAGCAAACAAGTGATTTAACGCTGCATAGTCCGATCAAATTGTCTTCTTTTTTTTAAAAGCAATACACTTACCTATATTTGAGGTTTATCCAATGTGTTGTGTTACATCCTAGCAACATATAAGGTCATATCAGGATGGGGGGGGGGTGACTGGTGACAGCGTGCACTCATGGGTATGTTATAGTGGTGCCCCACTGGGAGACCAGGCTGCAGGCACCATGACCCGATATTATCCTGATACTGAGCCAACCAATCCTTGTCCTATTATATCCTAATAATGCTGAGCGCCTGGCTAGGAGGCGACAAGTATAAATTTTTAAGTCATTGGTTTGACTCGACCTGAGTTCAGACCAGTTTGAATCCCACGATCTACCAAAAAAGGAGCCGGACGCTCAACTCATTTGGTCATCCCGTCTGGTGCGGGAATCAGAGAGCAGAGGGAGAGTCGGGCGTTCGACAGGTCACTTGAGCTAGTTATCCGCGACTCATGCACAATTTACAATTATGCCAAAATGTGACAAATATTTCTACGCTATACAGCGAGGAGCTTGTCAAAGTTATCTTATTGCTATCAGTAAGTATTCTTTTTTTGCGGGATGTTAGGTCAATTGGCTATATTTGAAATCTGATTGCAAATAACATATATAGTAAAACCTCTCTAAATCGCCCTACCATGGGACCGACTTTAAATGGTCCATTTAGGCAGGTGTTCGGTTTAGGGAGTTGTTCATTTGTTACAATGGGCGATTGCTTGGGACCTAAATAAAGTGATCGATATAGGGGAGTGGTCGATATGTGGAGGTGGCCGGTTAGAGAGGTTTTACTGTATATTACTGTGAGAGAGTGAGTGGTGGTGGGCTTCCGCCATCCCAACTGAACCATTCCAATCGCAAACATCCATGAAGACACCTGTCGTTACACCATTACGCTAATTGCAATTACTGAAGGGCCCGTCTTAAACACGTGGGTACCAGGAACCAGGCCAGTCACATACGGGGCCACGTGACAGGGGACGGCAAATGTAATTGAACTATTTTTAAAGTTATTCTCATTAAATTCTTATTTAATCAGTAATTTACTTTCTTTTCTTTTGTACGATGAATACGGTGTGCTAATTTGTCAGTATTCATGAAGTATCGCATTGAGTTTGATTATAGGTTATTAACTAATTATACTTGTAAAGTCCCAGTCACACATAGCCGGACGAGCCCCGGATTTTGAGCCGGACCACCCACGGACCAATGGACCGGACTGTCCTGGACCGCCACGGATAAAATCATTGTTTTCGTCGATTTTTGCCTCGCAGTCACACTTTCCCGGATGAGCCCCGGACGAGCCCCAGACTGCCCCCGGACTGCCCCCGGACTGGGCCGGATCGGTCTTACGGGGGCAGTCTGGGAGGGGTCCGTGGCTAGGCCGGGGGTACTCCTGGATAGTCCGGGGATGGTCCCGGTCAAACCGTGGCTCAAAATGAACCCGGACCACCCCTGGACAGGCCCGGTCCACCCCCGAAATACCCGGACCACCCCCGGATCAGGCCGGATCAGGCCGGATTGAGCCCGGATCGCAAAATCCCCCGGACCACCCCGGATGGGGAAAGCTGCCTGCAAAGGTGTTGAAGTGCTGCTGGCTTTTGCAAGTTACCAGCGGCACTCTCTCAGGGAGCAAATAGAGGATTCACAGAACGTAAAACTCCAACAACACGTAAAACTCCAACCAACCAACCATCATCCTGACAGACCACCTACCGAAGAACACCCCCCCCCCCCACTCTCTCCCACCCACCATCAACACCCACTCTGTGTGACCTGATTCTAGGTCAATGCTTGTCGTGTGTTGTGGCTTTACATCCTAGCCACATGTAAGGTCATATCTGGATGGGTACCGACTTGTGACAGTGGACACTCATGGTGACGGCATAGTCAGATCGGACCGCCAACAGCATCACCCGATGTACCTGTGTACCACTGTCACATTATCCTGATACTGAGCAAAGCAGTCCTTGGCCTATCCTATTACTGGTGAGCGCCGGGCTAGGTGGTGACAAGTAACAATTTTGTAAGTCATTGGTTTGACTCGGTTGGAGTTAGAACCCAAGGGCTGTCACACGGGAGACCAGTCAGCGCTCTTACCGATTAGGCCACCCAGTCTCGTCGACACTGCTTGACAACATTAACACAGTTACAGAACAACTTAATGCATATTCCTTACTTCTTGTCTAATGGACTTCGTAAAGGCCGACTTTCTCATATATAGGGCTGATTTTAATGTGGTTAATAGTTTTATATCGCCGCAAAATACTGGCATATTGCTGAAAAGATTACTTTGTTTGTTTGTTGTTTTACGTCCTAGCAACATCTAAGGTCAAATCAGGACGGGCACCGACTTGTGACAGTGCGCACTCATGGCAACTGTATAGTGCTGCCCCACTGGGAGAGCAGGCCACCAGCACCATGACTTGATATTAGCCAACCAGTCCTTGGCCTATCCTAATAATGCCTAGCACCTGGCTAGGAAGCGACAAGTATCGAATTTTAAGTCATTGCTTTGACTCGACCAGGGTTCGAACCCACCATCCGAAAAGATTACTTCTCACAATGCATCGTAAGATTTGTCTGGAAATATAGTTTGTTTAAAACTTAAGCCAGTGCATGTGCTTTTTCGCGTCTCGTTAGTAATGTGTGGTATAAGGTATCTTATGCAAATATTATTTTGGCAATGTTCTAGAAGGTATTGGTTGGTACTGCTGGAGCTGCCTGGAATGCACCTGAGTCTGCATTAATGGTGGCTCATTGGTCAGCTTGGGGGGGGTATATAGCTGGTGGCAGAGGTGCTAGCGGCCACTTGGTCACAGGAATTTTGTTTTCAATAAATAGGGCGGGCGTTGGGCCAGCCAGAGAGATAATCCGCTCCAAAATGTATTCGATTGTTTATCTTGTGTTCATAGAAATAATAATAATATATTCTGGGAGTATCTAATAGAAATATGCTTGCCAGATGATCCTAAATGATCTCAATCCAACCACTGTTTTGCGTGAGTGCCCACACTTCCTTGTTTTCTTATTTTGTGTGCACTCTACATTGAATAAGCGGGGAGAAATTTCAATCAGCAGATATTAAAATTGGTATTCCTCATTCAACTACTCCTTGGCCAATCCTAGTAATGCTAGGATAGGTAAGTAGTGACAAGCATCATTAATAAGCCATTGGTTTGACTCAGCCAGGGTTTGAACCTCGGGGTTCGAATCCCACGATCTACCAAAATGCCCGGAAATGGCTGCCAAGGTATGGAATACCCAAGTGGTAAAGGAACGACAAATTCCTGACCTAAAAACTTACGCCCGCGTAGGTCAGTAGTGACAAGCATCATTAATAAGCCATTGGTTTGACTCAGCCAGGGTTTGAACCTCGGGGTTCGAATCCCACGATCTACCAAAATGCCTGGAAATGGCTGCCAAGGTGTGGAATACCCAAACAGTAAAGGAACGACAAATTCCTGACCTAAAAACTTACAAAAAATATCTGTGCAAATTAGCATTGGAAACCCCCACTAAGCTGCACCGCAAAGGGGCATGTGATATGTCACGGCCCACCAGCGGGACGCCCAATGGAAGGTAACCATGCCAAGAGTAGCCAGAAAACACACCACACAGCTACGTACAAGCCTATGATATGTAAATAGGAGTAGGCTAGTCTAGTAATAAGAGTAGAACAAAATAAAATACATATATGCCAAGAAAAAAACAGAAAAAAAATTAACAAAGGCTACACTTCTTACCAACCAATTATCTATCTGCTAATGAAATGCAGGCAATCAAATCACTTATCAGCAGCCACTGTGGTGTAACATAACGCCAACAGTACAACTGGCCAGCAATGAAAACAAGCCTGGGTACGCGGGCTTATATGCTAGGGACAGTATAAATACAGCCTCAATAAAAAATATTAAAAAAATTGTAAATGGGAGGCGCGTGCTTAACTCATTCAGACAGCCCATCTGAGTCATAATGGTAGTAGTATTTTTGTATTTCAATCTGCTAATAAATTGGGGTTGGGGGAGTGGGAAGGGAAATGAAAATTCTTGTTGCAGATATACCACTTATACAGTCTTAACCATTCACATTTGATTTGAAATACAGTACACAAGCAAATTCTACTGAAATCTTCAGCCAACTAATCAGATTGGTTGGTTGTTGGAGTTTTACATCCTGACAACATCTAAAGTCATATCAGGATGGGTAGCGATTTTTGACAGTGTGTGCACTCATGACAATTTTGTAGTATTGCCCCACTGGGAAATCAGACCACCAGGACCAGGACCCAATATCCTACTCAGTCACATTATCCTGACACTGAGCTAACCAGTCCTTGCCCTATCCTATTAATGCCGAGCGCCTGGCTAGGAAGTGACAAGTATCAATTTTATAAGTCATTGGTTTGACTCGACCAGGAACCAAACTCCCTACCTTCCGCATGCGAGGCCCGCGCCCGGTCCAACCAATCAGAGGCCTGTTCCGAGTACTACTGCGCATGTCTTTGTCACACATCATGCCGCTAGGCATGCCGGGTCGGTTTCTAGCTGTCACAATCACCACCGCCTCCAACCATGATATATGCGCATGTACCAACAACATAATTAGATTGCCTTTTTCAATTAGCGAAATGTCCGATCAGTAATCCCGTACTGACTTGTGATAGCACGCACTCATTGCGGCTTTATAGTGCTGCCGTATAGTGCTGCCGGAGCGGGACGTAGCTCAGGCAGTAGCGTGTCCACCTGTGAAGCTTTGGGTCATCCTATCGATTCCTGCTCAGTGCACCCATTTGCAGTCTGGGCTATTTTCCGTTCCAACCAGTGGTCCACAACTGGTTCATCAAAGGCTGCGATTGATGCTGTCATGTCTGTGGGAAAGTGCATATAAAAGATCCCTTGCTGCTTATCGGAAAGAGTAGCCTATGTGGCAGCAGCAGGTTTCCTCCACAAAGAAATATGTCAGAATGACCATATGGTTGACATCCAATAGCAGATGATAAAATCAATGTGCTCTAGAGGCGTCACTAAATAAAACAAACTTGTTCTTTTTTTTTATAGTGCAGCCTCACTGGGATATGATTCCGTCAGTGTTGTGAAACTACATCATACATAGCAACTTCTGAGAGAGCAAATGGTGCGTAGATGGACTAAACTACGGTGGATTGTGTTTGTACAGTGTGGTTACAGAAGGAAGGTTGGGAGGAAACCTCATTATATAATGCTTACGGTTAGATACAGCCAATGGACTGACATACATACATGCAGAAGGTCAGTTCACCAACCATACAGTGCACACCTTGTAACATGGTCCCACTGTTGTTGGTAAACTGGGGTTTATGCCCTAGCAACATACGCAGTTACATCAGCATGGACAGAGAATATAGATAGACAGATAGATACATGGATATATATAGACAGATAGATAAATAGATAAATAGAGCAGATAGATAGATATATAGATAGATAGCTTGATAGATAGATAAATTGATAGATAGATAGCTTGATGGATGGATGGATGGATAGATAGATAGATAGATAGAGCAATAGATAGGCAGTTAGACAGTCAGCCAGACAGACTTACAGACACATAGACACAGACAGACAAATATAAACAGAAATACAGACAGGCACAGCCATGGACAAACAGACACAGACACACATACGCAGACACACATATGCAGACACACATACAAACATACAAACAGTCAGTAGGTAAATAGATAGATAGATAGATAGATAGATAGATAGATAGATAGATAGATAGATAGATAGATAGATAGATAGATAGATAGAGCTTTTGATTGATTGATTGGTGGTTGCTTTACGCCGTGTCGGCAGCATAGGCCATATTCACAGTGAGAAATGTTAGTTTTTTGTTCAAACCATCGCTTTTACATGTAAAAGCAGACAATCAATGATGTGCCAATATACACTCATTAAATTAGAAAGCTCACAGTCATATATTTGTGGTCAAGGGAAACAAATTCCCATAGAAAAAGAAAAGTTTTATTAATAATTGATAGAATCTATTTAGTAAACTATATGAGGTGGTACAGTCCAGCTGCCCTCAAAAAGGCTAAAATGTTTTCCTGTTTTACCTTAGTAAAAAGGTCATGTATACTGTCTGCAGTGTAGAACTGTTGGTGCAGGGCCAAAAAATCAACGCAACTTAGTAAAATGTTTTGAGTGTCAGCGGGGACTGACACCCAATACATTCAGGTGGAGTTCCCTCTTGAGCAGAAAAGCATGTGTAAGCCACGAGTGGCCAATACGGCAGCGGCTAAGGACCACTTGGTCCCACCGACCTCCCGCATGAGTCTGTGGTGGCTTTCCCACAGATGGTTCAATTTCTTTAAGTTTATTAATGTTTTCATCCCACTCATTTTGCCATTTGGATTTTATGTGGGTGGCTATTAGTGGTTTCAGATCAGAGTGAGGGATCAGACACGGTTCAAGATCACAGTTCAGGGCCTTCTTCGCAGCCCGATCAGCTCGTTCATTTCCTTGTATGCCGGCATGGCCAGGCACCCAGCACAGGTGGATGTCATACCCATCCGTTGTCAGTTGGTTCATTTTATAAATGACCGTTGCTAGAATAGGGTGATTCGTTTTCAGTCCAGCAACAGCCAGGAGGCAAGAGAACGAATCACTGTATATAACATAGTTAGTGTGGTTGGATACCTCGATACACTCCAAAGCGAGAAGGAATGCTCGGGCTTCTGCAGTGAAAATCGAGCTCTGATCGGGCAAACGTACACCAAATTTGTCCCGTCGGCAGACTGCTGCAGCAGCTACCCGGCTTTGGTCTTTCGAACCATCAGTGTATATGGAAAGGTGGTCTGCAAACTGGCCTTGAATCTCTGCATGCAGTCCTTGGTACTCGAGTGGATGTGTCCCAGACTTCCTCAGTTCCGTGAGTCGGAGGATAACCGATGGCTTTCTCAATGACCATGGGGGATGTTCTGGGACTTTGGCATCCTCCAACACCTCCAAATCCATGCCCAAGGCCTCCAAATGAGGTTTCATTCGGAGCCTCAGTGGCCGGATGTAATTCGGCCTGGCTTCATACCTGGATTCGTCATGTTGCTCGAACAGACAATTGTGTGCAGGATTCAATGCATTAGTTTTTATCTTGACTACATATTGCATGGCCAGTTTGATTCTCCTGTTGTTAAGTGATGGTTCATTGGCTTCGACATAAAGGCTCTGAACTGGTGAGGTGCAGAAGGCCCCAAGGGCCAGGGGCAGTCCCTGGTGGTGGATCGTGTCTAGCAGCCCAATATATGATTTCCTTGCGGAACCGTATACTATGCTGCCGTAATCCACTCGATAGATAGAGAGTGCCGCCCGAATCATGACCTCGATATCCCCACTCAGTCACATTATCCCAACACTGAGCCACCTGGCCAGCAGCCTGCATGCGGTGAGCTTCCTTCCTGTCTGTTTGTGTGATTGAGTTCTGTGCAAATGTCTGCTGGGAGCCCACGCTCTCCACACAGACACGCACAGACACACCCCTCTGCCACCCGCCATCCCTGCCAGAGTCCCCCCCCACCCCCCCGGACCACACACTGAGTGCTTAACCGATATTCACCTCAATTTCATCACTTCACCATCTACCGTTGTATCTCTGTGGCAGAGTGGTTAGAGTGTCTGACTTTTTTCTAGGTCAGACTCCTAATCTGAAGGTCGGTGGTTCGATTCCCCATGCCCTCACCTCTGCCAATTTGGATTTACACCGCTGTGGATAACTTACAGCGTCATCAAAGGCCAGTTGCTCCCATACCATGTCTATGTGGTGTGGGAGGTTAAAAATCCCTTGGGTCGGTAAAAGTGTAGGCTCGGGCTTTCTATCAACAAACTGTCTAATGGTGAAAACGAGTCTATTCAGGCTTATCCATAATAGGCAGTATAAAAATCTTCAAGAACATGAAGGATCGCTGTGATAGCCAAACGCCAAAGCACACCCTGGAAAGTGTGTGGGTGCGTGTGTGTATGTGTGAGTGTGAGTGTGAGTATGTGTGTGATTGTGTGTGAGTGAGAGTATGTGTGAGTGTGTGATTATGTAAGTGTGTGAGTGTGAGTGTGAGTGTGTGATTGTGTGTGTGTGAGTGAGTATGCGAGTGTGTGTGAGTGTGTTTAAGTGATTGTTTGAGTGTGATTGTGTGTGAGTGTGTGTGAGAGTGTGTGAGAGTGTGTGAGCGTGTGATTGTGTGAGTGTGTGATTGTTGTGAGTATGTGTGTGAGTGGGTGGTTGTGTGAGTGTGTAAGTGTGTGAGTGTGTGCGTGTGTGCGTGTGTGACTATGCGAGTGTGTGAGTGTGTGAACGTGTGTGAGTGAGAATATGTGATTGTGTGAGTGTGTTATTGTGTGAATGTGTCTTTGTGTGAGTGTGTTTGAGTGTGTGAGTGTGTGAGTATGTGAGTGTGAGTGTGTGTGTGTGAGTGTGAGTCTGTTTGTTTGTTGGGATTTTACATGTTGCTAGGACGTAAAACTCCAATCAACAAAAAGACAGTTTCCTAAACTAGAAGTAGTACCAGTCAAATGGTTCCAATACCAGCAAATATAGAATACAGCAAGCAGTGTTGAAAGCTGCCATGTTCAGTGTTTAAAGGCTCAGTCACGCCTTATCGGAGTTGGGTACCGGATAGAAAACGGACACTGTCCGGTGAAATATGTCAATGTCCGTTTTATATATGGTACGCATCCGGCGTGTCAATTTTCTGTCCGGTGGTGTCCGGTGTGTATGCTGTCAAGTTTTGAAAATTCAAAACATTTGTACCAGTGTAGCAGGAAATCGCAAACGCTGTAAATTGCAAATCCCCACTTGTGATTTCCTAGGAAATCACATATCCCCCCTGTAGATCGCAAATCCCCCATGTTAATGATGTTTAATGATACAGATAGTTGTACTGGCTTTTCTTATTGATGTAGTCTAGTATCTTTGACAAAAAATTGACCTGCTCCCCTATCCTTCTTGTGCGCAGTGAATATGGCCCTTGCCATGACAGGCATGAAATTAAAAATAATCAATTAATCCAATTGAAACAATTAAAAAATGAGGATGTAGATAAATATGTGCTCTATGTCATGAAACCAAGAGTTAAATTGTAGCTAGAAAACCCTCCTCTTGCCCACCTGAATGGTAACACCTACTGCAAAGCAGCTCCGCGTGGTGGAATGGAGCTAGCGTTATCGTCGTTGCTGAACTGCTTCGTGGCGATCGGCGGTATTCGCACATAGTGAACCATTGCTGGATACTTGTTCTCATTTTCTTCATTTGAAAAGTATGAAATTTAGCAGCCTATGTATGTGCAAAGTGACTGACAGTTTTGTAGGAATTGGATATTTGTTAGTTCAAAGTGTTTAAAGAAGTTGTGCTGGCTTTTCTTAATGTTGTAGTTTAGTATATTTGATAAAAATTGATCTGGTCCCCTATCCTTCTTGTGAGTGATCAATAGCAGTGAAAAGGCCTTTGCTGTGACAGCATGACATCAAAACGAATAAAATAATCCATCTTGATCCTCCTTGAATCCATTTTATCCCCCAGATCTGGTATAAGTTCAAAATCAAACATAGGCCTATAGCTGCCATGCTTGTGGTGATAAATGCTACAAAACACAGGGGGGTTTGCAATTTCCAGGGGGGTTTGTGATTTCCTAGTAAATCGCAAACCCTGGGGTGTGCAATTTCCAGGGGTTTGCGATTTACTGCCACACCGGACACCGCTGACTGACGTGTACGGTTGGTGTCCGCTTTAAGTCTGTTTAGTCCGTTTTCTCCGGTTCATGTCCGGTACCCATCCGTTGATGCTCTTGTTGGAATTCGGTATGTCAGTTTTTTATAATTTTTCAGCATGTCCGTTAACAGTCCGGTACGTGTCCAGTTGATGTTCGGTCCGTCCGTTTGACATTCGGTTTTCGCCCGTCAGTTGACCCTTGCTTGTCCGTTGTTATCCAGTGTCGTCCGGTTACCGTCCGGTTATCGTCTGGTTATCGTCCGGTTATCGTCCGGTGGGTATTCATTAATGTATGTTCCTTGTCCATTGAAAGCGCAACATTTCGACACATTTCGGTACATTCTGATACCGAACACCACCGGACTAGAAAATTCTTTGTGCGGTTATGTCCGTTGCTCAATCCGGTAAGGTGTGACAGGAACTTAAGGCATAATAAATGGTCACACACCAACTTTACTGTATTTAAAATTGAATAAAATGGAAACGATCACATCCATCAAAGAACAAACCATTTCTTTCCAAAGACTGAACTAATTGGCATACTCATCTGAATTCAACAATGAACAGAATAAGGTTGTTTGTTAGGGTTTTACGTCCTGGCAACACCTATGGTAATTTCAGGATGGGTTCGGACTTGTGACAGTGCGCACTCATGGTAACTTTATAGTGCTGCCCGACTGGCAGACCGGTCTGCCAGCACCATAAACCATTATTGTGACGCTGAACTAACCATTTCTTGCCCTATCCTGGCCAGACTAGATAGTGAGAAGTATAAATGTTGTAAGTCATTGTTTAAAGTTGCATGGTCCGATGAAACTTTTTTTTTCAAAACCAAAACACTTACCTCCATTTGATTCTATATATCCAACTTAGGTACTGGTGAATTATCTAAGGCTTTGGGGCAGCATATACAGAGTAATCAGTGCATTTATCAATCTCATGACCTTATTAGTCCTACCCTCATTCCAAGTACCATATATGACATTAGTCAGGTTCCAGACTATCTACACATTAATAGGTCATTCCATATCATGTGACCATCGCGATGTAAAATTTTGCGATAATGACATGAGGATATATGTGAACTCTACTATAATAAATTGCAACTTATCTATATAATGGTAAATGGTAATATATAAAATCCAAAGGCATATGAGGGATATGTGGAGTTGGTAAACTATTACTCATTAGGTATAGAAATTGTATAGTAAAATAGTATAGAGGAGGAGTGTCACTTCTTAGATACAGTCTTTGGAGGAGTTGCCTCACATACCCCCTCCCCCCAGGTGTTATTTATGGATCACTACACACCACAAGGCACTGTAGCCAGCATGACAAGGCCTTGGATACAAGAGATTGAACTCTGATTGGTGGATAGATAAATACCTGTTAGGGATTGGGAGATCAACCCATGTGACCACCACCATCTTGGATTCTAGAAACCTATATAAGATAATAAACCAGGGAGTCTCACTCTCCTACTTTTCACTCTTTCTCTACTTTCGTTCATTACCTGTATTGATTTCTCATTAGCTTGTCCACACCACTCCCACCACCAGCCGGCGACTTTACAGCGAGATGTGAATCTGGGCCACAACAACAAGATTTTAGACAAGCTTGCTTAAATGATTTTGGGTTCTTTCAGCTCAAATTGCCTCAAAACTAGCCATTTTCCATCAAAATGATTTTCCATCAAAATGATACCATAATGAATATCTATTTAAAGAATGATGCAACAATTCGGAAACATTCGGACTCTGCAACTTTAACTCGACCGGGTTTTGAACTCCCGACTATACACACAGGAAGCCTGCACTCTACCAATTAATTGGAAAGCGTGGTTGCAGGGATGAATGGTCGGGGTGGGGGAGGGTGATGGAGGGGGGGGGGCAGAGCATTGGGGATGTATGAAAGTGGTAAACCAAGAAAACTGGACGAAAATTAGCACAAGCCCAACTGCAACGTCTCCATAGGAGCTGAGAGGATCCGGATGCGGTCGAGGTGGTCGGGTGGTGTCAACTGTCATTCCGGATTCCGGCGTTCTGTCATCATATTGTGTTGTGAGTCAGAAACGAGGCTGATTAAACCATGTGAGTCAGAAACGTGCCTAGAAATTCCGAGAAGGAGTTAGAGTTGATGAATAACAATATATTACTTTGTTAATGTTTGTCTTTCTTTTATTAAGTAGTGGTAATTTCAATTCTGAGTTACCGGGTGCAGTGGCCTAATGGGTAGAGCGCAGGCATCATGTGCGGAAGGTCAGGAGTTCGGTTCCCGGTCTAGACAAACCAATGACATTAAAATTGATACCTGTCGCTTCCTAGCCTGGCGCTCAGCATTATAATAGGGTAAGGAACTGGATGGCTCAGTGTCAGGATAATGTGACCGAGTGGGATATCGGGTCATGGTGCCAGCGGCCTGATTTCCCAGTGGGGTAGTACTATAAAGTCCCCATGAGTGCACACTATCACAAGTCAGTACCCATCCTGATATGACCTTAGATGTTACCAGGATGTAAAACTCCAACAACCAAACAACAATTCCGAGTTGTGTTGGTTCCTCAAGATGTGACCCAGCACATGGGGTCACAGCTTCCGGTTACATGGTGGTGATGAATGCACATACAGGAAGTGTAGTTTATTTGGTATAAAAAACAAAATCGGATATAACATATTTTCTATGATAATTCCACTAAAGGTTAAATTAATTAGACAAGAATCTGACCAAGTTTGGTGATCAGGTGGCATGTGGTTATAGGTGCAAACTAAGTTTGAAATATAGTAGAGTCTATAGGAGGGGGACCAACCCCAACTTTGTTAGCGTAAGCTGTCAATTGCCAGGGTCCGTGTGTAACCATAAAGGGGTCAATTGAGTAGCCGTACAATGGGCAGCTGTGGAACCACACATGGGTCAGTTGTGTAACCATACTTGGATCAGTTGTGTAATCATAAAGGGGTCAATTGAGTAGCCGTACAATGGGAAGCTGTGGAACCATACAAGGGTCAGTTGTGTAACTATACCTGGGTCAGTTGTGTAACCATGAAGGGATCAATTGAGTAGCCGAACAATGGGCAACTGTGGAACCATACAAGGGTCAGTTGTGTAACCATACCTAGGTCAGTTGTATAACCATAAAGGGGGCAATTGAGTAGCCGTACAATGGGAAGCTGTGGAACCAAACAAGGGTCAGTTGTCTAACCATACCTGGGTCAGTTGTATAACCATAAAGGGGTCAATTGAGTAGCTGTAGAATGGGCAGTTGTGGAACCACACACGGGTCAGTTGTGTAACCATACCTGGGTCATTTGTGTAACCATAAAGGGGTCAATTGAGTAGCCGTACATTGGGCAACTGTGGAACCATACATGGGTCAGTTGTGCAACTATAAAAGGATCAATTGTGTAACCATACAATGGTCAAGTGTGTATCCATACAAGGGTAAGTTCTGTAAGCATACATGGGTCAGTTCTGTAACCATACAATGGTCAGTTGTGAAAGCATACATCGGTCAGTTGTGTAAGCATACAAGTGTCAGTTGTGTAATCATACATGGGTCAGTTTTGTAACAATACAAGGGTCAGTTGTGTAAGCGTACAAGTGCCAGTTGTGTAAGCATACATGGGTCAGTTGTGTAACCATACTTGGGTCAGTTGTGTAGCCATACAAATGTCAGTTGTATAAACATACATGGGTCAGTTGTGTAAGCATACATGTGTCAGTTGTGTAACCATACCAGTGCCAGTTGTGTAACCATACATGGGTCAGTAGTGTAACCATACAAGTGTCAGTTGTGTAAGCATACTTGGGTCAGTTGTGTAACCATACAAGTGTCAGTTGTGTACCCATACAAGGCTCAGTTGTGTAGCCATACGAGGCTCATTGGAGTAACCGGAAATAGCTGGTTTGCATAACGAGGTGTGATCTGGTTAGCGGCACTGTGGGCACTGTGAAGCTATGAGTTAATTCAGCCACATTTGGGAAGCCCCAGAAGGCTCCGCCCGGAAGCCCTACAGTCACTCCATTTCAAAGTGCCATATGCTACCGCACCTTTTCCCACTCCCTGTCCACTGTTACTTCATACTTGCATACCTTGATAAATTGATACAAAATATACGGAATTTGGTAACATATACTTTTGATGAAAGTCGCCCGGCATTCCTCACCCAGAAACAAACAAATCCGATATCAAAAGCTCTAAAAACTGACCATTGCTTAGTTTGTTCAGTTCATGCAACTGAACATGTGGGGAGAGAGTGTTGAGGGGTGTGATGTATGAATGACATCACGGGTGGGATAACCTCATCACATGACCTAGAGGAGTTCCCCAAACACAGGGGAATCCATGGCAAGCACCAAGACGGCAGCCACAGAAAGCTCTCAATTCAACTTTTAAGATCTATTAATCTATGTGCTTTAATCAATTATTCACACACAACGTAGCTGATTTGAATTTTACATTTAACATTTTAGATTGCAAAGTCTAACATTTTTTCTTTATAGGGTTATCTAAAAGCCCTGTCAGTGCTGCTGGACTAAATACAACACAACAGGAGCAACCATCATCAGCACTCTCCGCCCCCCCCCCTGCCACACCTCACCCCCCCCCCCCAAACCTCACATATGCAGTTGCATAAACTGAAAACCTGCAACGGTATACTTGGAGAGCATTTGTCGGAGTACGGTTTGTGTCTCAGCAGCCAATACTGCGTCCGTTTAAAGTTGCATAGTCCGATGATTTTGAGTTTTTCACATCGTTTTTGACATCGTTATTATACATGTACCTTAGCTGATATCAACGGATATTAACGGATATGCAACGGATATGCAACGGACACAGACCGGACTTTGCCAGATATCAACAGACTTTGTTCGGTTTCTTTCCGTTTCCTCAATCCGGCGAGGTGTGACAGGGGCTTGAAGTCACTTTTATTTTAAATTGCTAACTTTTGAGATATTTGAAATGCAACTATGCAATCCACATTAGCCTGTGTACATGGCTCCTTGCCTGAAGGAACAGTCCACACTACTGCATATATATATGAGCCTGTCTCAAAAGGTGCTAACTCTTCATTATTTTTTTCCATAGTAACGAATGACACAAAACAGCACAGAAACGGTTACACTGAAAACACAAGGACATTTGCTTCGAGTCAATATGTATTCTATTGGGATTATGAAACACCATGTGAAAAACAAATCAGTTTATCCTGAGCAAATGCATAAGTAAGATAGTGTGTTGATCGTTACTATGGACAAAGTGTTGTCCCATATTGCTTAGCACCTTTTGAGACAGTCTCATATATACAAACATTGATATACATTTGAAGAGTTCAGGCGAAAACCATGTAAACTCCAATCCAAAAATGTAGTTTAAATAAAAGATTTTTACCTGAAAATAATTGTAATTCTCACTAATTCCACTTTTCATATGATCACATACTTATGGTGCAGTAAACAAAAAAGAAGGAAGATAAAAACTAAAACTTGTTGAAGGTTTGATTCCAATGTTTATCTCCATTTCTGGATTGGCGTTTACATGGTTTTGCGCCTGAACTCTTCATATACAGATAATTACGCGTTTACATCTGAAGGGGTTCAGGCACAAAAACCGATAAATGCTATCTGGGCCGAAATGAAACCATGGCTACCATGCTTGAGCTCAGGGTGCCATCATTCCAATAATCAAATCTGTCTCTTCGCAGAAGCTGCCACATCCCCTATATAAATTATAATGTCCTATGATATATGAAATTGATAGACTTTAACTGGAAAGCTCAATAATAAAGTATATTTTATAGAAAACAACTGAAACGGATTTGTCAGTTTTTTTATGCCTGACGCCTTCATATTTGAAGTGAGGCAAGAGGCAGACGGTGCCGGTACCGAGGCCGGGAGCGGAGAGAATGCCCAGACCAGGGTTCTGCTCAGAGTCATGGTGATGGATAGCGGGGGGGCCCAGAAGGGGCCCCGAAACATTATGGTCTATTCTTTATTTATATTCACATAATCACTTATATAGCACATATATATGTGATGTATATGCAAGTATAAAGATACGTAAGCGAATATTACATATTATTATTGTTATCCCCGTAAGATACAACACTTTACCAGTGGTGCCATCTCGGCCCACCTCACCTCCCCCGGATGTTGACCAGTGTCAGTCGCACCGGATATATATGTGTGTGTGAACAGTTGGGCATGCCGTTAGAGAGGAATAGAGGCGGTGGTGGCGCCACCGGTCGCATAGTGATGTCAGGCTGCAGGTATCAGCAGTAAATATAAAGTGATAATACTAATATAATAATATAATTTCCTTCCGCGCCTTTATACTCACATAATACTTATACATCGCATATAGAAACACACATATATTATGCACAAATACATATACAGTAAAACCTCTCTAAATCGACCGACCATGGGACCGAATTTAAGTGGTCCATTTAGGGAGGTGGTCGGTTTAGAGAGTTAGAATATCCTTATAATGGTATTGTTGGGACCCAAATAAAGCGATCGATATAGGGGAGTGGTCGATTTGTGGAGGGGTCAGTATAGAGAGGTTTTACTGTAGACACAGACATACATAATTCATAACAAAAGACTGGACTGGGAGTAAGTTTATAATTTATTTACATCTTCAAGATTATTCATAGCAGTATCGGTTTGTACAATCAATCATTTGTAAGTATACATAAGTATTACACCACATGTCAGTTTAAGTCATATCATAAGAACACACAGGCTATGTTATTAACACACACTCAAAGTTCCGGGTTCGAATCAACCGAAAAACCTCTAACACTCAGCCCTAGTAGCCATATCGTAAGTACAAGAGGGAGGGAGGGTGGGGAAAAACTGCCTTCCAGGTGTTTACTGTATGAGTGCCAGGACCAGGTGAGTTGGAGAGCCTAGGTATTTCCACCTCTATATATACTAAGGGTTTCCTTGGAGATTGTTGTTGACATTTGATTTGAATGCTTGGAGACATGAATGTGTCCTGACTACCGGACCTAGCAACACAGATGCAAAGTCCTTGGATCACAGATTGAATTGAGTGGTTATGGCAACGCATACAAGTTTTGTTTACATCACTTGGCAACACCAGTTTTGAAAGTCAGAGACCTTCTATGTTGTGGGTTCAGTCATTCCAACAGAGTTCTTTGGCATTTTTAATACAGAACAAGAAATATGAATTAAATCTTAGTTTTTAACATTAATGATGATTTATATAACATACATAGATAGATCTTGGAATTCTGATTCTTTGAGATTGTCCATTAATAGTTGGAGATCAATTTGAATTTTATTTAAGTTCAAGTTTATAAATTTCAGTAGATACATATCAGCAAGGTATTTGATTTCTTTGAAACTATGAGACCATTAACTCTAGAATATGAGTTAACCCAGTTACTGATGATTTATGTAACATACATATATAGAACTGGGAGTTCTAATTCTTTGAGATTGTCCAATAATAGTTGGAGATCAATTTGAATTTTTATTTAAGTTCATGTTTATAAATTTCATGAGATACAATTCAGCAAGGTATTTGATTTCTTTTGAAACTAAGAGACCATTGTCTCTAGAATATGAGTTAACCTAATTACTGATGACTTATGTAACATATATAGATAGAACTGGGATTCCTAATTCTTTGAGATTGTTCATTAATAGTTGGAGATCAATTTGAATTTTATTTAAGTTCATGATTCTAAATTTCATTAGATACATATCAGTAAGGTATTTGATTTCTTTTTAAAACTATGAGACCATTATCTCTAGAATATGAGTTAACCCAGTTTATCTATTATATTGCTTTAGAAGCTCAAACTAGTTAGTAGATATAACTTAATCTAAGTTTGAATCTATTTGTCAGTTTACAAAAGAACAAAAGATAGGAATAAATCCTAGTCTAAAATTACTGATGAATTATATAACATGCAGATAACTGGGAATTCTACTTCTTTGAGATTGTCCATTAAAAGTTGGAGATCAATTTGAATTTATTTAAGTTCTTGTTTATAAATTTCAGTAGATAAATATCAGCAAGGTAATTGATTCTTTTTTTTTTTTTGAAACTATGAGACCAGTATCTCCAGAATATGAGTTAACCCAGTTTATCTATTATTGTGCTTAGAAGCTCCATCTAGTTAGTAGATAGAACTTCATCTAAGTTCGGACCCATTTGTCAGTTTACCAAAGAACAATAGAGATGGATAAAATCCTAGTCTATAATTACTGATTATTTATATAACATGCATAGATAGAACTGGGACTTCTAATTCTTTGAGAATGTCCACTAGTAGTCGGAGATCTACTTAATTTACATAATTTCATAGTTTATGACATTTTATATTATTCCTTTTATATATTTATATGCTATCAGAACAGTATCTCCAGAGTATGAGTTTATCCAGTTGTCTATTTAGATTACTATAAGCCAATCCAGTTAGTAGAATAGGTCACACTATGTAATAGAATTACTTGGTTAATAAGGAGCCAAAATGAGTTTAACTGGGTTCTCTAAATTTTAGAGTTAATAACTTTCTTTTGATTAGTTCTTTGCCTGTCAGCATAGTGTACAGAATAATAAGATCTAAGCTGTGAGTTAAACCAGTTCTTCATGTTTTAAATTTGTGCTGTTTTTGGCAACCAAGTAATTCAGTAGATGTGAGGTGACCAATTGTTATGAATTACTCATGTTACTACATAACATGCACAATATTATGTACATATACACACCTCGATGAAGGGACACCTTATATAATAAGATGCAGAATTGTCCATTGATTTTTGGGCACAGAGCTGTCCATTGAAGACATTGAAGACAGGTAAATAATTAATTTGTTGTTGTGATGAATTGATTCACCCTGCTCATGATGGATAAGTGTGTTAACACTTTTTTTCACCACTGGGCAGCACTAATCCAATTTGATTCAACCCTTTTTGAATTTTCTCTTAGTAATAATTGTGGTTTTCTCGCTTCTTGTGAAACGGCTTGAACTGTTTGTAGATTGCAGACAGTCCAAAATCCACAATATGATATTACATTTGAAATGCTAAGATTTCCTACAATATGGCTAATTCGCTGGCAGGTGATTGGACGCACAGATATCTCATTAGATTTTAATGGATATAAAACAGGCATCGCACCATTTGGGAATCCCCTTCGGTGACGTGTAATCAACTAATTACCGTTACAGTACCCTGCACCGCTGGCTCGTTTTTCTAGTCTATTTACAGTCCATGTGACCTAATTTTTAAAAGTGAATATTTTAGTTCATCCTAGCGACTGAACACGGTGGCCATATCTGTAGACCATAGGCTTCCTGTGCAGAAGGTTAGGAGTTCGGAAATCCAGTCGAGTCAAACCTATGACTTACTAAATTTAAACTTGTCGCTAACTAGCCTGGTGCTCGGCATTAGTAGGATAGGGTAAAGACTGGTTAGCTTAGTATCAGGATAATGTGGTTTACAAGTGGGGCAGTACTATTAAGTCACCATGAGTGTGCACTGTCACAAGTCGATAGCCATACTAATATGACATTAGATGTTGCCAGGTTGTAAAACCCTGACACATAACCACTGATGTTGAACATGATTAGCAATTTAGCACACTATGACCTGTGGAAGTGAAGACTTTGCTGCTAATTTGTTGTTTTCTAATTTTCTGGAGTTTTTCATTGCTCTGTTTCTTGTCTCTTTTTTGCAGTTGACCTATATATTCCCTCGCATCCAGGCACCATTAATGGAGCCTGTCACCCGGATATGAGGTCAGCTGGACGCAGCTGATATTGACCATGTAACCGGAACATCATCCATATGTCGCTGAGGAGAGCAGACAACATTCTGTTTGGGGTGATTGGTTGGTTGTTGGCATTTTACGTCCTAAGATTACGTCGAGGATTATATCACAACAGATACCGACTTCTGAAAGTGCACACTCATGGCGATTTTATAGTACTGCCCCACTGGGAAATCAGGCCACCAGCACCATGACCTAATATCCCACTCAGTCACATTATCCTGACACTGAGCTAACCAGTTCTTGCCCTATCCTATTAATGCCGAGCACCAGGCTAGGGAGCAACAAGTATCAATTTCAAAGTCATTGGTTTGACTCGACTGGGAACCAAACTCCCGACCTTCCGCACACAATGCCCGATTAGGCCACTGTGCCTGGTAACTCGGAATTGAAATTACCACTGCTTAATAAAAGAAAGAAAAAAATTAACAAAGTAATTTATATTTATTCATCAACTCTAACTCCTTCTTAGACTTTCTAGGCACAAAACCTCACTTTGGAGTAGCACTATCGCGTGGTTTAATCAGCCTCGTTTCTGACCCACAATGGGCCGCCTTATCAGCTTATCCCAGTAATACAAACGCCAGTCTAGGTAGCGACCAATATCAATTTGTTTATGTGATTGGTTTGACTCGACGAGGGTTCAAACCCGGGAGTTAAGATCCCACGACCTACCAAAATGTGAGGGAGGCACTCAATTCATTCTGCCATTCCATCCACACACATACACAACTTTCCCCATCTACGGATTCAATCAATGAGGTTTACTTCCCCACCCGCCCCCCCTACATGCTGACTATTCTCTGGTTACTCTTTCATGTTTGTCTTTACTCGACGATGTGTGTCGGTACACTTTCACCTTTCATCAACAACCGAACCATCACATGGCCTCGCTAATTGTATCCACTAAAGCTTAGATTCCTTATACGCGGTATGCGGCATGCGGAATGCGAATGCGAATGCGGCAAAAAATCGAAAAGCACGTAAATGAATAGTGACACTTCCATATGTCCGAATGCGAATACGAATGGGAATGCGAATGCGAATGCGAATGCGGCAAATGGATCGACCCATGGACCGATTGGTGCAAATGCAAATGTGAATACTGCTGCGTTTGGCATAGAAAACAATAGTAACTTTGATCTTCCTTCACAAATTTTGAGGAAAAACCTCCAAAAATGTCATGGGTAACTTTTTTGGTGTTTTTTTTTGTTTAACCATATCCCAGCACAAAAAGTAAACATTGGCTAAAGGAATCTTAGCTTAAGTCGTGATGGTTGATGATTGTTTCTAATTGCAAAAAGATTTTCCTGTGATTTCATTTGTTGATCCAAATGGTAGTGCTCTGATTCTACATGTTCTCTATTTCCCCATATGAAATTGGCCAAATTAAAATGCTCTCAAAATGTACCTGGTATCTTTCTTTTCGATTATTACTCAAATTTACCTGGCATCTTTGTTCCTAGATCATTGCTAAACTAGACAGGAAACAATAGAGCCCAATCACATGCTTCTTATACTCTGGTGCGACTGACACTGGTCTATATCTGGTGCAGGCGAGGAGGGAAGGTGGAGCCACCGGTACAGTGTTGGTATTACAGAGTATAACAAATAATAATAATCCTAGATCACTGCTAAACTAAAGAGGAAACAATAGAGGCCAATCACATGCTTCTTATACTCTGGTGCGACTGACACTGGTCTATATCTGGTGGAGGCGAGGAGGGAAGGTGGAGCCACCGGTACAGCGTTGGTATTACAGAGTATAACAAATAATAATAATCCTAGATCGCTGCTAAACTGGAGAGGAAACAATAAAGCCCAATCACATGCTTCTTATACTCTGGTGCGACTGACACTGGTCTATATCTGATGGAGGCGAGGAGGGAAGGTGGAGCCACCGGTACAGTGTTGGTATTACAGAGTATAACAAATAATAATAATTAACCCTTACGTATCTTTATACTCGCATAATTCGTTATACATCACATACTGCTCCTGTCACTTACTCAAGTTACTGTCACAGTCTTTAAGAGATGATTGTAAGAATTCACAGCTAGATTGTTTGTTTGTTTGTTGTTGTATGTCCTAGCAACATCTAAGGTCATATCAGGACGGAAGCTGGAAAAACAATTCAGAGAAATAAAACCATAGCCAACAATAAAACAAATATTGTAGCCTCGTGTTGGCATCAAGTTAAGGTGATTATCATGACGTATGCAACTGACACTACATCCCAAAACCGCATCCTCAACAACATGACACGTAAGCAATGGATGCTGCAGATATATGCAAATCTGAGAAGCGAAGGCATACACCTGACCACTCCTTAACTGAATAATCTAATCAATGTACATACACACAGATCCTTAACCCACCCATACCACCTCCCACAACCCAACCCAACATGCTCAACCTCACACTACATTTACATGTAGTGTGAGGTTGAGCATGGCCAAGACGAGCAATAAAGATTGTCCATCCCATATCAAGTACGCTTCTCTCCTTGTTTGTATGTAGGCAAATTTATAAGGAGTATAATAATAATATTATGTGTGTATATAAAGTGCCGGAGTAAACGTTAATAATAAATATATTCTCCGAGATCGTGTATATCTATTTGTAATATCTAATAATGTCCAATCGCTGCCCGGTGCCTGCAAGCCCGGGACTACTCGATAGTGGCGCCAGCGCCGGCTCCACCGCTTGGCCGCCATATTTCACCAGTCTTGGGCCGGATTTTGAACTTTAACCGGTAAGCATCTATTGCTAGCCAAGACAAGCAATAAAGATTGTCCATCCCATATCAAGTACGCTTCTATCCTTGTTTGTATATAGGCAAATATATATGCAAATCTGAGAAGCGAAGCAGTACACCGGACCACTCCTTAACTGAATAATCTAATCAATGTACATACACACAGAGATTCCTAACCCACCCATACCACCTCCCACAACCCTCAACCTCACACTACATTTACACACTTGCCCGTAACAGATTATGTAATGTGTACACCTCAGTGATCCACTACTTTAGCTTTAATGTAAATGTATACTATAACATATAATTGCTATCTCATATATAACTTTTCAAGATATGCCATTATCTAAGTCTTGAAATGAATAGAATTGCCATTTCAGCTTTCTTGTACCTGCTGCTGGTGGCAATATCAGACTTCATTTACAAATAAATCGTAAATAAATGTACTGTCATATGGCTGTCCCCGGTACTGACAAAGACTTTATTCAATGAATAAACTATATTTACTACAACAAAGAAGACCTACTGATCCTGTAATACAACCAACAAAAATTGTATCAGATTAGAAATGTTCTAACGATGATATAAGCAACCAACAAAGAATACCAACTCAACAACCTCCCTGTAATAAAACTAATATGTTACCAAATAAGACGGGGATGGCCGAATGAGTTAGAGCGTCTGTCTCCCGTGGTGGTAGATCGTGGGATCGTAGGTACGAATCCTGGTCGAGTCAAACCAATGACTTAAAAATAGATACTTGTCGCTTCCTAGCCAGACGCTCGGCATTACTAGGATATGGCAAGGAGCAGTGGAATGAGGAAGACCAGTCGTCTGCGACTGAAATTGTCCCTGCTTAAACAACTAATGTACCAACAACAAGAAAAATATAAATTGTCTAATGGTAATATAAGCACACCGAAATAAGCCTGTGAACATACATGTATATGACCACAATGCATTGCTTACAAAATATTCACTTTGAAAGCAACCCCCTGTCGGTTCTCTAGGATTCCTCAAGATAGCAGATTCACCCTGTACTTACAGTACAGGGGTGAACCTACAGGCTATGTAAAAACTGGCGAAAATGTCCCTCACTGTGGATGGCCTCTCCTACCTTTCCTACCATATGTTGAATTAAATTCGAAAGCCACAATCCATTGTATCCATTTCCCCTCAATATATATTCCCGAGAGTGTCAAAATCACATAATATCAGGCTCAGTGGCACAAAATCCGTTGGATGTGATAGAGCCCATGTGGTAAATCCGCCATCTTTGAAGGAACTGGTTCACTACATCACTTCCTGTTGCCAGGGAGCTTTTTTGTTGTTGCTTTTTTTGGTACATTCGTTGATTAAGGGGAAATTTCAATCGCAGATGATTGGTCCTCCTAATTCCACTGCTGCTTGCCCTCCTATCATAAGAATGTCTTATGTTTATGTAGAGGTTCCACAACCTGCTGACGTAATGCCTGTATGTTCTAACAATGTCTGCTCCCTGGTCGAGACTGAGTTATTATTACCCATGAACCTCTCCACTTCCTGTGACTCTACCAAAATGACCACTTTGTTGATGTATGTGCTCTGTCCATCATTATTTTAAACTTCAGGCATCTATGAATATAATTGACTAAACAACTCAAAAGGTGAGGGTAAATACATGTAGGTAGGTGAAGAATATATTTGGCTTCTTAGATTGTGAATTTTGGCTCTCATTTCATTTCCCTATTTTGTCTCCAGCTTTTATATAGGTTTGGTTTTCACCACTGTTCTGTATGTAGTACGGGGTGAACGTTTTATCTCGAATTCCTCCTGCAGATGTTGGTCTAGATCAATAGAAAGGCACCATGTGACCATCCATCTACGTCATACCCCCCCCCCCCTCATCTATTCACGCACTGTTTTCCCCTTGATGCTCACTGATGCATAGCCGCTGCGTTCAGAGTTCACTAGTTGCAATATGTTAACAGAGACAGGAAAGGATGACCTCACAGCGCACACATGAACTAACCACTAACATGGTAGTATCCCAGGTGACACTTCTTAGCTTTGACATGGCACTTCTTATCTGGACCGGTAGACAAACGCCATATTTGTGCTTGACCTTGTTTTTCAATCTAAAGTTTGTTGTATTGTTGATTATTGGTGTTTAGGGGCATATATATCCAGTCTTATCACCGGACGTGGTGCCGCAATCGGTAGAGCGCAAGCTTCCCGCGCGGAAGGTCGGGAGTTCGAATTCCTGGCCGGGTCAAACCAGTGACTTATAAAATTGATACTTGTCACAACCTAGCATGGTGCACGGCATTATTAGGATAGGGCAAGGACCGGTTAGCTCAGTGTCAGGATAATGTGACTGAGTGGGATATTGGGTCATGGTGCCAGGGGCCTGATGTCCCAGTGGGGCAGCACTATAAAATCACTATGAGTGCAAACTGTCATAAATCAGTACCCGTCCTGATATGATCATTTATGTTGCTGGAACGTTAAACCTCAACAAACAAACAAACAACAAACCATGTTATCTTATCTTATACTGACTTTATTAATGTTTACATCTGGCCTTAAATAAACACCGGTCTCTCAGTGGCAGAGCGAACTGGTCGGTTACCAATAATGGATCTTTCCGAGTTTTGCTGGTTGCCCAGGAAGGACTGATGCTGCAACCCAGCATGCCGGGTAACAGCTTTAACATATGCATGCAAAGTTGGGGGCAAGTGCCATTCCCAGCCCTATCCTTCACTATAAACCCTAAAATTTAAACTCACATTGCGCTTATAGCCAAATGGCTTGTGATAACGACCAGACCGGGTTGGCCGAATGAGTAGAGCGTCCGTCTCCTGTTTTGGGATATCGGGAGATCTGAACCCATGAGTTTGTGGGTTTGAATAGTCGTTGAGTCAAAGGTTACTTGCCTGAGAGGCCAGTGCAGACTACTAGAGTACCAAAAGAAGAAAAAACCAATAAATGTAGTTACTGTAAAGCTGACTAGAAACAAGCATGTATACATTGTGTATCTCCTCAATAAAGTATTCTACTCCATTTGACAACTGTAGCTAAGTATCACCTCATGACATCCCCACCTATAGTTCCAACAACTACACAAGTACAGGAACTAACAATGAGCACCACTGCCCTATTACTGATGCACCCACCCACCATAACCTTCTTTTTGCTTTAAGGCCCTGTCACATTACGGCGTATGGCGGGAGCGTATTGAAAACCTACGTAGGTCCTGCGCGTGCCGGCCTATGATGACATTTGGTGACCTTTCGGGTGGTTTTGAGCGTATGTGGAACCTATGAGGAGCGTACGAGGAGCGTTTGAGGAGCGAGCGTATATGGGAAGCGTATGGGAGCGTGCTGTGACATTTTTTGACAGTATGGGCCATACGCCCTCATAGGTCGGTTTTTTTTAGCATGCACAAAAAAATTTGGACGGACGGATTTATGAAAGCGTATGGCGGCGTATGCCTCATACGCTTCACATACGCCGGCATCTGGCGGCATCTGGCGGCGTATGAGTAGCGTATGAGTAGCGTATGCGTAGCGTATGAGTAGCGTATACGGCGTATGCCGACGTATATGACGTAACGCGCTTACGCCGCCATACACTCCCGCAAAAAACCCTAATGTGACAGCCCCTTTACTAACCAAATACCGTATATGTCCCAATAGAAGCACACCCCGCATTTCAAGATTGAAAGCGCGCACAAATTTACAATCATATTCAGACAGAATGCACACAAAATAAGACAATCCCACTTTATTTCAGAGGTGCGACAAAAACTAATAAAAATTTACGATCATATTCAGACTGAATGGACATATAATGAGACAATCCCACTTTATTTCAGAGGCACAACAAAAACTAATAAAAATGTACGATCATATTCAGACTGAATGCACATCAAATAAGACAATCCCACGTTATTTCAGAGGCACCACAAAAACAAACCCATGGAATTCTTTAACTTTGAATAGACGCGCATCCATGTGTCTGCATTTGCACAGTGTGAGTCTATTGGGACATATACGGTAAGTACCAAATAGGTCTCAAGTGGTCGCAAGCGGTCTCAGGCCGTTGTGTGACTGGGGCTTAAGGGACAATGTCATGGTAACTGATACAAAGTCTCATTCGTGACAGAAGGCCCTTAGCTTTGAATACCATCCTCAAAAGATATGCCCTGATAAGGCACCTTTATGGCCTGTAGGCATCAATAAGCTGGTTATCGGCAGTGTTCTCTGTGGCGGAGTGGTTAGAGTGTCTGACTTTTTTCTAGGTCAGACTCCTAATCTGAAGGTCAGTGGTTCGATTCCCTGTGCCCCCAGCTCTGGCAATTTGGATTTCCACCGCTGTATATAACTTACAGAGTCATCAAAGGCTGGTTGCCCTCATACCATGTCTATGTGGTGTGGGAGGTTAAAAATCCCTTGGGTCAGTAAAAGTGTAGGCTCAGGCTTTCTACCGACAAACTGTCTAATGGTGAAAACAAGTCTATTCAGAGTTATCCATGATAGGCAGTATAAATATTCAAGAGACATTTTTTTTTTTTTAATCTGTCAGTCTTCACACCTCGCTGCTTTCACACCTCGTGACGTCACTTGCCGTGTGAACACAAGCATGATTACACTTATATCAGTAACAAGCTTAAAGCTGCATAGTCCGATGGGACCATCAACAATAATTTCAAAACCAACACACTTACCCAGATTTAATCCTATATATCTGACTTAAAGTTGCATAGTCTGATGGTTTTGAATTTCTGTTTTTTTTCTGAGATAAATATATTAGATCGATCACTAGTAGCTACTTTACATTAGTTCAAAGTTACTTTTATTTTAAATGGTAAACTTTTGAGATATTTTGAGTGCAAAGATGGAAAATTAGTTTTGGCAAGCTTTCCAAAACTTTGACACCATAGACTTCTGCAGTAACGGGTTCTGTTAAATTGACTCAGTATTGCCTTCTACACAGAAACAAATGCTTAATAAGTGCATCAGTATCTAACTTAGATATGCAAAATCAAATGTAGATAATTGATTTGGTTTTGAAAATTTGATATTTAATCGGACTATGCAGCTTTAAATACTGGTGTACATATTTAACATGTTGTAAAATGGCTAAAGCTCAAATATGTGGTCGTGTAGGCAGGCTATAGTGAAATCAATACGGACAAAGAGAAAGGAAGAGTAAAGCAGGAGAGAGAGTCAAGCCCTCTGGTTTATTATTTATATGGTTATGTGGGTTCATGGTAGAGTATCACCCCACCCCTTTCCTCCAATGGGAAACAAGCATTCTTGACTACCAATAGGGATCCAGCATTCCTGGTCCCCATGGCTACCAGTGGTCTGCCCATCACCACCAAGCTGTATGGCCCCCCCCATGGCCAATACCTTTGAGTGTGATCACTATCCCAGCAGAGGGGGTAGGCCCTGAATGCACCCACACCCAGACCTGCCAGCACCACTATGTGTATTTAAAACCCACTCAGGCACCACCAGCCCTTACATATATATATATACATACATGCGCCTGCTCACGTACACCGATCAGTAATAGAACATTTGCAATCACCCCTATGCCATATATCGGAATATTTTACAATGTGTTGCTACATTGAAGGGGATATTGAGACAATTTAATAATAGAACCTGTTCCTCCTACAACCTATGGGGTCAGAGTTTTGACGAGCATACCGAAATTAATGTGGTATGCTTTCTCTTCGAATATCGACCAGACGGGATGGCTGAATGAGTTAGAGCGTCCGTCTCCCATGCTGGTAGATCGTGGGATCGTGGGTTTGAAACCTGGTTGAGTCAAACCATTGATTTAAAAATTGATACTTGTCGTTTCCTAGCCAGGTGCTCGGCATTATTAGGACCGGGCAAGGCTGGTGTGCTCAGTGTCAGGATAATGTAACTGAGTGGGATACCAGGTCATGGTGTCGCCGACCTGGTTTCCCAGTGGGACAGCACTATAAAGTCCTCATGAGTGTGCACTGTCACAAGTCAGTACCAGTCCTGATATGACCTTAGATGTTGCTAGGACGTAAAACAACAACAAACAAAAAATCTTCGAATATCTCCTGAGTTAGTCATTTTAAAGCAAAGTTACTTCAAACTAAAATAAGATAGATTATAAAGATCAACCTAATATATTTATCTCAGAAAATGACAGAAACTCAAAAACATCGGACTATGCAACTTTAAGGGCCGAGCTCCGGGTGGACTTTTAAGACTTGATCCTGCAGAAGGCTACTTGGGCCTTATGCCCATATAACTACCGACTTGGAAAATACTGTAGTGGTCTGCACTGACCGCTCAGGCAAGGAGCCGCATATACAGGTAGGCTTGGGTAGTGTGGTGATATCAGGGAGCCTAGGTGGTGTAATGGTTAGCACACTGGCCCAGAATGCAAAGAGTTGTGGGTTTGAGTCCCACTCTAGGCACAATATTTCCCATTTTCATCACCCCCATGACACTGGTTTCTGTGACCATGATCCTGTACAAGCTACGCGCTGTATAGTTGTTGAACCTACCCTGTGTATGTATATGTAAGTGCATTGCCTGTATGTATGTAATTGTAAGCATTAAAAGACTTACAATTCCAGGGGGACGAGTGTAGTGGTCTGCACTGACCTCTCAGGCAAGGAGCCGCATATACAGGTCGGCGTGGATAGTGTGGTGATATCAGGGAGCCTAGGTGGTGTAATGGTTAGCACAGTGGCCCGGAATGCAAAGAGATGTGGGTTTGAGACCCAATATTTCCCATTTTCATCACCCCCATGACAATACAATAAAAAACGAAATTTAATAAGTAAACAATTTATTGGGGTGAACTATAACAGCTATATTGGGCAATTGGCCCAAATAGCTAAGGGTTTAGAATAATAATATGTTAATGAGTAAACCATTTATTGGACAAACCAATAAAGACTATAAAATATAATTATCACTATCAATTTGGTCATCGCCGATATTATAGTCCTAATCATATTCCCAACTAATGTCATTTTCACCACCATTTAAGACTCTTTTGTCAGATTATTTTACAAATACACAGACAAATAAATAAACCCAAACACATTCCCTTTTTTTCATATAGATGGGTCTATCTAAATCAACAAGATGATTAATTTAACAGATAAATACATGAATGTTTTAATTGTACAGCATATATATAATTATTTACAGTCAAATATAATGAATAATAAAAGCAACAGTTGTAGAGAATATATTACAATGATTTCCAGTATTAAAATATAATAAATAATTAATAATAACCTCTGTAGAGAAGATTAAATGAATAACAGTAGAACATCAAATAGCATCCATGTCTGCAAGAGAGCAGCAACAAGAAAATATTTTGCTCTGCTTGTGTCATACAATATTTCCCATTTCGATCATTGAAATATCACTGGTTAACATGACCTTGATTCTGTACAGGCTACACGCTGTATGGTTGATGGACCTGCCCTGTGTATGTATGAGAAGTGTATTGCCTGTATGGATGTAATCGTAACTATTAAACGACTCATGTATATAAACCATTTAAATGAATTATAATTCCAGAGGAGGGGGGGGGGTTATTAGTATGCACTGATTTTCAGGTAAGGAGCCACAAAGAAAGGTAGGCGTGGATAGAGTAATAGGAGCCTAGCTGGTGAAATGGTCAGCCGGTTTGCCCCAGGGTGGAAAGAAGTGTGGATTCGAACCATAATCTAGGTACAATATTTCCCATTTTCATCATCCCCAATGATATTTATATAATGACTTACTACATTAAAATTATATATGTATATATATATATATGTAGTAGTCTGTACATGAGCTCTACTACCTCGCAGTAGCAGCGGAGACTACGCCATACAGCAGCGCAGTACCACTACACTGCGCCAGGTGGTGGCACGGGTAGCCACCGGGCAGACCCCAACTGGGCTGCCCTCTACTGCGGGTGGTTGATCCCGCCCCCCCACACACACACCTATAGAGTCGATGTCGGATCTGGCGAGTCAGGGGGCGGGTCAGACAACTACTGACGCCGCGGAGAGCAGATGGTTCAATAAACCAGGTTGAAGCGTACACTAATTGAATCTTGGTGTTCTTCCGTATGTGAGCATGCAAGTGAGAGCGGAGGGCCATGGGCCATTACATATATATGAGTCAGGCTCATGAAAATGGGCCAATTGGTGGTTTATTTAAGATGTCGGCGTCGCAATTCTTAAAGTGTAGTGCATTTCTTTGTTTTATATTAAATTATCCTAGAAACAAATAAGGGTGTTGTATTTTCTCTAACTTTACATTCATGATAAATTTAAGGATGTTGCGGCACGTCTGTCAATGCTAAACTATAAGTATGCCGATCGACGCCAACATCCAATGATCGGCGCCGAGAACGTTAACAGATGTCGGCTTCGCAATTGTTAAAGTGTTGTGCATTTCTTTGTTTTATATTAGATTATTCTAGAAACAAATAAGGTTGTTGTGTTTTCTCTACCTTTACATTCAGGATAAATTTAAGGACTTTCCAATATCTCTGTCAATGCTAAACTATAATTATACTGTTCGATGCCGACATCCAATGATCAACGCCGACAACTTCCCCCAATTGGCCTCTTTTCGTGATCCTGACTCATATATATATAT
>CM059193.1:38308342-38344917 GCA_030323885.1 Branchipolynoe longqiensis
TATATACATACATTCATACAACATACATACATGCATACATACTTACATACATACATACATTTTACCTCGGTATGCCGCCTCTGGCTAGCCGTAGGCTAGGGAGAAGGAAGCACATCCGGGTCCAGCAATTAGCATAAGTAACTCACAACGGGAGGACGTTTGTGAGTTGCTCCACAGGATTTATCTACTACTACTGCTTTTATCCAAAAGTAAGTACTGTTTTCTTCGATAACTTTGTTTATCATGCTCTATAGCATCTTTTTATGAAAGTTCAGAACTTTCTTCAGTCCTGTTTGGACTTTGTACGTTTTTTAACTTACGGATAGAACATTGCGTGCCGCTGGCACAAACGAAACCGATACTGAGTTCTATCGACACCTGTTTTTCAGACAGGGAGAAATGGCAACCCGAGTTGCTCATTTCCTAAGAAAAGTCTCCCGGATCCTAATAGAGGATGATGTTGGGGATGCTTCTGGGTGTTTTTTATAAACACCCCTGACCGGTTTAAGGCGAACCTCCGAGTTTCGTAATATTTTCTCCAACTTGTTGGCGCTGTAGCCACAGGTGGGAGAAGTGTACGGAACAGAGAGAGGGGCCGATCTCACGATCGATGCCCTCCGTTTTGTTGGTTTCGTTACCACACACCTACGGCAAATTTAGCTTCACGCCTGTACTGACACGTTGCAACACACGTTCTCTGTACCATGTTCCTCAACCCAGTTTACTGGCTTACACTTGTGTAGTTGAGATGATTCCGGGTTAGTAACGCTTTGGTTTCGTTACAGTTCCCGATGGCCACTCGCCGGAATAAGCCGCCCGCTGCAGCGGTGGGTGTCCCCCCTACGGATTACGATTCGTCTCCACCGGCTACGGCTCCGCCGTCCCCACATCCTGGGGCTCATGCCTCGGATCAAGACAGTGATCACGCCCCTCAACCAGTGGGGTGGGAGGCGAAAATGGCGGAGATGATGGAGGAGAAGATGCGCCTTTTCCAGGCGCAGACCTTTCCAGATCCTTCCCAAATCCCTGATGAGGATTGGGAAGACTTTTCTGAGGACGAAGAGGACACGCTTTCGGCACCTGAGGTTCCGAAACCGAAAGCGCGGGGCAAGAAACGCCGCCCAGTGAGCAGTTCTGGTGACGAGTTCACAAAGAAAGCGAACTCTAAGCGCTCCAAAAAGTCCAAAAAGAAGAAGAAGAAGAAGAAGAAGGACTCTTCTTCAGACTCGTCGTCCGACTCTTCTTCCACCGAGTCGGATTCCGACACGGAACGAGCGGGTGTCTACGCCAAAATAGGCGTTAAAGCTGGCAAGAAAATTGTCAAAAAGAAAGCTCAGAAAGTGCGCACCACTACCATGATGCGCAAAACGGTGAATAGCCATTTCACTACGTTTAAACCGATCGAAGTCATCAACAAGTTGACTGAGCAGATTTCAGGAGTTAAGGGCATTCCTGCTTCGGTTTTCAAAGAGATGGATTCCGGCATTCATCTTTCCGACGAACGCCGTCGTTATGAAACTTCCCTCTGCCTTATCCATAAGGCAGTTTTGGGTGCCTTGACGTCTGTTATCCCTGTGGCTAACAGGATGCAGACAGAGAACAAGTTCTCGTCTTTGGCGCGGGTTATGGACCGGGGCATAGCTTTGTTAGCAGCCGCTAGTAACTACATGACCCATCGGAGATTTGAAAACGTTTTCAAATCGGTCACCACAGATGCCGGAAAAGAGGTTGCCCGCTCGAACAAGGTAACGGACCATGATGGTAAGGAATACACCGTGTATTCCGGACCTACCCCTATCAAGAGCAAACCGCTAGATAAATCCAAGATGTTTGGGGGTCAGCTAGCTTACCTGTACAAACAGGTAGAGGTCGACTACAAGAGTGCTAAAAACACTGAAGCAAAGAGTCGTCGCTTCCAAAACCCAGCAGGGTTCAGAAAGTCTAGGACGGATTTTCGATTCCGCAGAGGAGGAAGGCCGTTCAGGGGCGGACCGTCCTTCCAGTTCAACCAGCGAGGAAGGGGCCGAGGCGACAGGCCGGCCTCAAACTGGAACGACAACCGCGGCTACAAGAGGGATTTCGTTCCCAAGCCCCAGTTCCCGAAACAAGGGAACAAGTAGAGATTTCCACACAAACAGTGCAGCCTCCTGACCCTACAATGGTCACGGAGGAAACTCAAACTGAAGTAAGCCTTTTTCAAGCAGGGAATGTTTCTAATTGTTTACATCAATGGCAACAGTTAACCACTAATCCAGAGGTCCTGAATATTGTTAAAGGCATTCACATCCCTTTCACACAATTGCCTATACAAAAGAGAGCGCCTTTTCCGTATCAGTTTAATTCACTAGAAAAATCTCAGCTAGATCACCAGGTTCTACTGTTTGAGTCTAAGGGCATTGTCAACAGAGTTGAACATACTGAAGGGGAATATATTTCCAATATCTTCTCTACTCCTAAACCTGATGGTTCAATCCGAATGATTTTAGATTTAACTCAGTTGAATGAAATCATTGAATACAAACATTTCAAAATGTTTTCTTTAGAAACAGCTCGTGATTTAATTACCCCAGGGTGTTGGCTAGCGAGTGTTGATTTAAGGGATGCGTACTACACCGTTCCTATTCACCAGACAGATCGGAAATACCTACGTTTTCTCTGGAATGGCCAACTTTTTGAATTTACATGTTTACCTAATGGTTTGGCCTGCGCACCGCGTCTGTTTACTAAGTTGTTGAAACCAATTTTTGCACACATGGCAAAATTGGGGCATTGTATGTTTCCATACATAGATGATTCTTTTATTATGGGCCAATCTTTCACGCAATGTGAACTCGCTGTTAAAGATTTATGCAAAATTTTCACCAAATTGGGTTTCTTCATACATAACAAGAAATCAGTTTTTTCTCCTACTCAGGAGCTTAAGTGTCTCGGGTTCATTCTGAACACCACGGCTATGACCGTTTCGCTTACACGCCAAAAGAAAGATAAGCTTTACCGCACAGCGATACAGCTGTTAGACACTTCTAGGCCAAAGATTAGACAGGTCGCGGTCCTTATCGGGGTCATGGTTTCGTATAGTCCAGCTATTCTATACGGAGCGGCACACATAAAATCCCTCGAAATTGATAAAAATTTGGCGCTGGCCCGCGCAAAGGGAAACTTTGAAAAGACCATGTTTATTTCGGAGAACGGCCTAGCCGACATTGATTGGTGGCTAAACCACTTTGACCATTCCCCCAATCCCATTAGAATGGGAGAGCCTGACACTACCGTTACCACTGACGCGTCTCTCCAAGGGTGGGGAGCACATCAAAATGATGTAGCAACGGGAGGAAGATGGCTAGAATCGGAACTCCCCGATCATATTAACGTTCTAGAACTAAGGGCCATTTACTTGGGATTAACCAGTCTAGTAAAAATACCCAAAAATAATGTACGTATCCTCACGGATAACACCACAGCTATGGCTTATGTCAGAAATATGGGAGGTACAAAATCGATTAAATGTAATGCAATGGCACTTCTCATTTGGAACTGGGCTCAAACCTTTGATGTCTGGTTAACTGTTAATCACATTCCAGGCACACAAAATTGTCTAGCTGACAAGATGAGTCGCCAGTTCCATGATCACTTAGAGTGGTCACTTAATCCATCCATTTTCAAACACATTTGTCACACATGGGGTTCACCTCAGATCGATTTGTTCGCTTCGCGTAATAACTTTAAAATTCCAAAATATGTTTCGTGGCACCCGGAACCCAATGCTTGGCACATTGATGCCTTCTCCCTAAAGTGGCGACATCATTTCTTTTACATTTTCCCCCCCTTTACTATCATTAGCAAAGTCGCCAGAAAGATTCAAATGGAGGGGACACACGCCATACTCATCGTCCCCGAGTGGCACACGCAACCGTGGCTACCGACGTTACTAGCCACAGCCAAAAGCAGCCTTCGCTTCCCAAGATTCCGAGGAAACCTCAAACATCAGGGACCACTAGAACGCCACGGAAACGTGTCGACAACTCCGTTAGTGGCATTCCTTTTTTAAATAAATATTTAGAACAGTTTGGCTTAGACAAAATTACACAACAGCGTTTGGTTGATGATGCGTGGAGAAAAGGAACGGTGAAAATGTATACTACGTATTTAAAGAAATGGGGTATTTATTGCCTGCTTAAGAAAGTCAAGCCAATGACTCCCACAGTATCCCAGGTAGGACTCTTCCTACGTTACCTAGAGGACGAAGGCCTAGGATATGGCGCTATTAACGCTGCCAGATGTGCTCTGTCGATAATCCTACCGCGGGTTAATGGACAAACAATGGGTAAACACCATGTTATTTGTTGGATCATACGATCAATTTATCAGAGGAATCCGCCTAAACCCAAATATAATAGGTTTTGGGATGTTTCTCTAGTGTTCAACCTCTTCAAGAAATGGCCAGAAAATAAGTTTCTGGACGTTAAACTTTTAGGTTTCAAAGTCGCAGTTTTGCTTCTCCTGGTCACTGGACACAGAGGCCAAACTATAGTTGCCCTGTCGCTGAATGGTCTAGAAATTGACAGTAAAGAGGCCACGTTTGATTTATCAACTTTATTAAAATCAAACCGATTAGGTGACCCCCTTTCTACGATAGGGGTGTCCAGTTTCACTCAGGATCGCAAGTTATGTGTCGTATCTGCGATACGAAATTATATATCCAAGACAAGATTAATAAGAAACTCAAGACAGCTATTGGTCAGCTTTATTAAGCCACACAAGGCCATTTCCAGGGATACCCTCGCCCGATGGACAATGAATGTGTTAAAACTGGCGGGAGTAAATACAGACAGGTACTCATCGCACTCTACACGTGGTGCAATGGTGTCCAAGGCAAGATTGCTAGGCATCTCCGTTAAACGGATCCTAGCTCACGCGGGATGGAAAACCGCTACTTCGTTTGCTAGACATTACCACAAACGACTAGAGAAGCCTCAGCCTATAGCGCACAGGCTACTCACCAACTGAAAGAGAGAGGTAAGAAAAACATTGGTTTTTCCTCTTTTTTGCCATACAAATCGCTTTTCCATTGTTGCATACATAAGACATAATCACTAAAGAATAATAACAAAACAAGAATATCAGGATAAAAATTATTTTACGTAAAGGTCTCCCTAGCCTACGGCTAGCCAGAGGCGGCATACCGAGGTAAAATAGATTAGTTAGACGAATCTTACCTGGGTATAGATGATGGATAACTATTGTTTTACCGAGGTAGAAGCCTCGGTTAGACGTGGGCGAGGGCCCACCCACCACGCCCTGCCACGTCTAGTCAATCACTCAATTTAGCATGAGGTCACTTGACCTTAGGTTGTTTTTTAGAATCATTTTTATCCTGAATTAGTAGGTAAAGATTGCTGGACCCGGATGTGCTTCCTTCTCCCTCGCCCACGTCTAACCGAGGCTTCTACCTCGGTAAAACAATAGTTATCCATCATCTATACCCAGGTAAGATTCGTCTAACTAATCTATATGTACGTACATACATACATACATACATACGTACGTACATACTTACATACATACATACATACATAAACATACATACGTACGTACGTACGTACGTATGTACGTACGTACGTACATACATACATACATACATACATACATACATACATACATACATACATACATACATACATACATACATACATACATACATACATACATACACTGAAATGCACTAATAGTACATACGATGGGTAGGTTCAACGACTATACTGTATACAGCACATAACTTGTACTGATCCGGCAACCAGCATCATGAGAGCAATGAAAATAGTCAATACTACGCCTAGAGCAGGATTTGAACCCACGCGTCTTGCCATTCCAGTACTAGCATCCTAACCATTACACCACCTAGGCTCCCTGATGTCACCACCCTATCCACACCTGCCTGTATATGTGGCTCCCTGCTTGAGAGAGGTCAGTGCAGACTGCGACAGTAAGTACTTAAATCTGTGCGGATGTACCTCAGGGCCCCGCGCGCTGACCGGTCAATGCGCTGACCAGCACTTGCACTCGAAGAGAGTACCCAGGTGCCAAAATGACCTGGCATGGTGGCCGAATAGGTAGAGTGTGGGCCTCGTGTGCGGGAGATCGGGAGTTCAGTTCCCGGTCGAGTCAAACCAATGACTTATCAAATTGATACTTGTCGCTTTCTAGCTTGGCACTCGGCATTATTAGGATAGGGCAAGGACTGGTTAGCTCAGTGTCATGATAATGTGATTGAGTGGGATATCAATATCAGCTCATGATGCTGGTGACCTGATTTCCCAGTGGGGCAGCATTATAAAGTCGCCATGAGTGCGCACTGTCACAACTTTGTAGCCATCCTGATATGACCTTAGATGTTGCCAGGATGTAACACTCCAACAACCAACCGGTGCCAAAGCACATGACTAAAATAAAAGCGGGATATTAATATGGCACCGGGCTAGGTGCCTGGAGGAGGGCGCGGGGTGTCTTAGTTCAACCCGCCCCCGCCAGAAGCAGCAGCTGGAGGAGGCGAGCTGTGCCAACTTTCACTGCAAACAGACACTCGCCGCCGGATGCAGCACTAAAAAGCACCGCGCAGCAAATGCTGACAGTGCAAGGCGCGCGGGTCTTCCTGCCATGTAGCGAGCAGTCAGCGTTGCCAACTGTCGACTTCCGGTACGCGTTGGCTGTACCGGAAGTGTGGGTGTGGGTAGTGATCTGGTTTCGGCGTGCTCGTCCTGCTGATGCTCCGCAACACCACCACCAACAACTCCCCACACCATACACCACCACCACACCATGCACCACCACAACACCACCACAACACGATACACCACCACCACACCAAACACCACCACACCATACAACACCACCACAACACCATACACCACCACAACAGCATACGCCACAGCAACACCATGCATCACCACAACACCACACACCACAACAAAACCATTCACCACCACAACACCATGCACCACCATACACCACTACAACACCATGCACCACCACAAGAACATACACCACCACACCACCACCACAACACCATGCACCACCACAAGAACATGCGCCACCACACCACCACAACACCATACACCACCACACCACCATACACCAACACACCACCACCACAACACCATACACCACCACCAACTACAACCACTACACCCATTCACCACTACAACCTACCATCACCCATATCACCCCTCGCCCACCCCTCCACCCCGCCCCGCCCCTCCCCTTCTCCTCGCTCCATCTCCCCGCCCCGCCACTTCTCCCGCCCCATCGCCCCGCCCCGCCCCTTCTCGCCCATCCCCGCCCGATCTCCCCGCTCCGCCCATCCCCTTCGTCCCGCCCATCCCCTTCGCCCTGCCCCGCCCGGTCCCGTCACAGCCGGGATCCAGGGTGGCTCCGTGCTCGGCCCGCCCCTCCCCGCCCTGCCCCGCCCCTCCCCGCCCTGCCCCGCCCCGCCCCGCCCCTCCCGGTGCCGTCACAGGCCGGGATCCAGGGTGGCCCCGTGCCCGGCCCGCGTTACGGCCGTGCAACTTGCCGTGTTCCCACACAGCGGCCTTGCTCTGCCGAATTGGGCGGGGTGCACTGCGCGCTGAGCCCGTCAGGGGGCGCCCCGTGCTTTATGTATGTACTATACAATCTATTATCTAAATACAGTAAAACCTCTCTCAATCGACCGACCATGGGACCGATTTTAAATGATCCATTTAGGGGGGGGGGGTCGGTTTAGGGAGTTTTTCATTTCGTTACAATGGTATTGCATTGGCGATCGTTTTGGGGCCCACATATAGCGATCAATATACGGGAGCGGTCGATCTGTGGAGGTGGTCGGTTAGAGAGGTTTTACTGGATAAATAATGGCAGCATTCACATATATTATGGACCAGACGGGATGGTCGAATGAGTTGAGTGTCCATCTCCCATGTTGGTAGATTGTGGGATTCGAACACAT
Source organism: Branchipolynoe longqiensis (assembly GCA_030323885.1). Taxonomy (NCBI): domain Eukaryota; kingdom Metazoa; phylum Annelida; class Polychaeta; order Phyllodocida; family Polynoidae; genus Branchipolynoe; species Branchipolynoe longqiensis. The sequence goes on from CM059193.1 coordinate 38,316,324, forward strand.
GGATTTATTGAATCCCGGTTGAGTCAATCCAATGACTTATCAAATTGATACTTATCACTTCCTAGCCAGGCGCTCGGCATTATTAGTAGGATAGGGTGAGGACTGGTTGGCTTAGTGTCAGGATAATGTGACTGAGTGGCATATCAAGTCATGGTGGCCTGGTCTCCCAGTGGGGCAGCACTAGAAAGTCACCATGAGTGCACACTTTCACAAGTTGGTACATGTCCTGCTATGACTTTAGATGTTTCTAGGACTTAAAAACCACAACAAACATACATCGCTAAAGTTACTTATACCCCTGTCACACTATGACGTAACGAGCCAACGTGAGCCTAACGTGGTAATTTTTCGTCATTACGTTGGGTTACATCATGATGACGTCAGAATGATGTTAGAATGACGTTGAGTTACGTCACATTACGTCGTGGTACGTTGAGTTAGGTCAAGGTTTTGGACATGTTCAAATCTTTCGACGTAGCTTGAATGCAAGGGTTTACGTTCGCCATACATTCTGTTCACATTCAATGAACGTCAATGACGTTAAACGTACGTTATTAAAAACGTTAGTCACTACGTTCAACTACATTGCACTACGTTGACCCACATTAAACCCGGTGGAAACATCCATGCGGCGTAATGGGAACGTCAGGAGAACATCATGAGAACATAGGGAGAACGTGCATTCAACGTACGTTCAACGTCTCATGATGTATATAACGTCACATAACGTTCTTCTGGCGAGGGAATAACGTTCATAACGTTCCGTGAGCGTCATTACGTTGTCCTCTCTCGTTGAATGACGATATCACTACGCTTTACCGCCGTTACTCTCTCGTCCACTACGCTGCATCCACGTTCAACTTGTGCCCAAATTTGCATACCACGCCGAGAAGTTCAACGTTCTTCACGTTCTCCCTACGCCGACGTTGTTACATCGTAGTGTGACAGCCCCATTACAGGATATATTTGATTCTAGATCAAGATGTTCAATTAAAGATTTGTTGTAGCAACGTATTTCGCATAAAAATGAACTTTCATTTAGTGTTACATTGGTTGCTCAGCTGGAGGATCACGCCTTGGGGAAGCCATACAGTGACCTTGCTACATGTTTGTGGTTTAAAGTCGCCGGTTATACCTCACCCGTTTACAAAAGAATCCAGCATCAAAAGCTTTCCAAACATACCTTTGCTTAGTTTGTTCAGTTCATGCTACTGAACATGTGGGAGGAGAGTTGAGGTCTGTGATGTATGAATGACATCATAGGTGGGATTCCCTCATCACATGACCTAGAGGGGTTCCCCACACACAGGGGAAGCCATGACAACCACCAAGATCGACAGCCACAGAAAGCTCTCAATTCAACTTTTAAAGTCTATTAATCTACATGATTTAATCAATTATTCACACACAAAGTACCTGGTTATGATAAATAAACATTTGAACTTTATATTTATCATTTTAGATTGCAATTTCTAACATTTATTTCTCTATATGGTTGTCTAAAAGTGTTAGTGCTGCTGGACTAAATAAAACACAACAGAAGCAACCAATGTCAGCACTCTCCCCCTACATATGTAGTTGCATAAACTGAAAACTGGCAAACGTATGCTTAGAGAGCATTTGTCGGAGTACGGGTAGTGTCTCAGTGACCTATATCTGGTCCCTTTTCTAAAACTCAAGTCAATTTTATTTATTTTGGCCACATCATTCGTCAGAGTTCAATATACCGTACATTGTTGGAAGGGAAGGTGAATGGCAGCAGAGGGAGAGGGAGACCAAGAACATCATGGTTTACAAATATTTCACAGTGGACAGGCTTGAATTATTCACAGTCTATCAGAACAGCACACCATCGGGACAAGTGGAGAACCATTGCATCCAACCCTCGACTAGAGGACGGAACTATTGATTGATTGATAGTTCACAGCGTCCGGTGAAGACTTTACTGTTACTCGTCGGAGCTCTGGGAAATACCTACAATAAAAACCAATTGTTAGGAACGCCTTCTGGACAAGTTAGGTGCGGTTCCATAAAGGTCTGTCCGGTCTGGTCATTGCGAGCAGGTGTACGGCAGCGACTGGGTATAACTATAAGCAGGGTCCGTACAGGGCCTCGAAAGTCCTAAACTTCATTTGCCCCATTTCAAGGTCTTGAAAATCCTTGAATTTAACCTATTTTGACTAATTAGTCTTGAAAAGCCTTGAATTCGATTATATTGTCCCAACCTATCTAAATCAGTCTTAAATCGCCATTCACCATTTTAGTTTTTTTCACTCAAATCCAAATCCAAATAGTCTTGAATCCCTATCAAAAACAGCATTGAAAAGTCTTGAAATAGCCTTGAATTCCATATCTTCACATGTGTACGGACCCAGGTAGTGTGACTCGACAGACATGACGTGAATAAATGCGACCACTTCATCACAGATCATGAATGGGATTTACGGGGATGTTCTGTTTGTCCGCGTTTAATGCCGTTTTTCAATCAGGCTGACGAGCCGACAGGATGGCACCAGTATAGTTAGAATTGCATAGTCCGAAGCGTTTTGAGTTTCTGTCATTTTCTGAGATAAATATATTAGGATGATCGTTATAATCTACCCTACTTTCACTTGAAGTAACTTTTATTTTAAATAACTAACTTTTGAGATATTCTAAGTGCAAACAAGCAAAATTAGTTTTGGCAAACTTGCCAAAACTCTGGCACCTTAGGCTTCTGCAGTAACAGGTTCTATTAAATTACCTCAGTATGTATTCCCTTCTGTGTGGTGACAAATGTTTAACAAGTCCACCAGTAATTAAGTTAGATATGTAGAATCAAATTGAAATAGTTATTTTGGTTTTGAAAATTTGATGCTTCATCGGACTATGCAGCTTTAAGCAGCGCCTAGAATCGGATGCAGCGTTTACCTTAGAACCAACCAATGGCCGCTCTGCATTTGTCAACGGCGACTCATCAGATACTGGTGACAACGAATAATGAACAAGCGCAAAGTACGCTGAATTAACAAAGTAATCCAAACACAGATAACAAAGATGGCACAGGTGGGACCAGTGTAGTTACGAAGCGCTGCCCAAAGTGTACATCCGGTACACCCAGTTCACGGCGTCACCGGGGCCATAATCGATTAACACGACCCGGGCGACTTGGGTCACCCGAGTCGTCAGAATTTCAAATTGAACACAGCGAGTGGAGTCAAGAAATACACGTGCCGTGTGCAAAACAACCCAACCCCAGTAACCCACCTCTTGGCTGGGGTTTGCTAGGAGCAATGACGTCACATCTGTGCTGGTACCTGTAGGATAACAGCTACCAGTACAACTCCGACGTGTTGTTTTAATGCTCTTTTTTTTTAATAACCCAGATTGTCAGCTTCTACAATCATAAAATACTTTAAATCCTATTTTGCTGTACATATATCGGTTATTTTTTTTTAAAATTAAGTTTTAGATTAAGCCACCATTTTGTCCACCCTGAGCGTATTCGTTTATTCAACCCGAGTCTGTAGGATGAGCGCATGCGCCAAAAAGGATAAACACGCCGGGCGGTGGCGAGCTGCACGCTGTACGTGCCGCATAGCGCCCCGTAAACACACCCGCGCACACACACACACATACATACATACATACAAACACACACACACACTCACACACATACACACATACATACATACATACATACATACATACATACATACATACATACATACATACACACACATACACACACATACACACATACATACATACACACATACACACATACATACATACACACATACACATACACACTCACACTCACACACACTCACCCCCACCCCCCTCACACACACACCCTCCCGTCACACCACAACCACTGCGGGTGGCCTCCCAGGTCCAGTTCCTCAGGCATGGCCTAAACAAACATGTATGTACAACGTCAATAGTATTAAGGGGGTCGGCGCTGTGCCCGGAAAGCCGGGCGGGGCTGGGCGGGAAGCCGGGAGGGGAAGACGGGCGGCGCGGGAAGCCAGGCGGGTGGGCCGGGAAACCGGGAGGGGAAGTCGGGCGGGCGGGGCTGGAATACGGGCCGGGCGGGCCGGGCCGGGAAGGCGGGAGGGGAAGACTGGCGGGCGGGAGGGGAAGGCGTGCGAGCGGGGCGGGCCGGGAAGCCGGGAGTGGAAGGCAGGAAGCCGGGCGGGGCGGGAGGGGCGGGCCGGGGAATGCTCCGATTTGTTGTGGTTGGCACACTGATCCCAGGCCCGACAGGAATAGACGCACGCCGACTAAATATACCGCAGGTGGCGGACCGGGAGCGGCTGGGAGGCAGGCAGGCAGGCTGGGAGGCAGTCAGGCAGGCTGGGAGGCAGGCAGTGGGCTGGGAGGCAGGCAGGCTGGGAGCCAGGCAGTAGGCTGGGAGGCAGGCAGTGGGCTGGGAGGCATGCAGTAGGCTGAAAGGCATGCAGTAGGCTGGGAGGCAGGCAGTAGGCTGGGAGGCAGGCAGCAAGCTTGGAGGGAGTCACGCAGGCTGGGAGGGAGTCACGCAGGCTGGGAGGCAGTCAGGCAGGCTGGGAGGCAGGCGGGCAGGCTGAGAGGTAGTCAGGCAGGCTGGGAGGCAGACAGCAAGCTTGGAGGCAGTCAGGCAGGCTGGGAGGCATCATTAGGATAGGGCATGGACTGGTTAGCTCAGTATCACCATCAGGATAATGTGACTGAGTGGGAAATCAGGTCATGGTGCTGGCAGCCTGGTCTCCCAGTGGGCAGCACTATAAAGTCGCACCGCACCCCCAGTCCAAGTTCATTCTACACCAGCCACGTTATGTTCACTCAAATCCATTCTTCTCTTCTACATAATTGCCCTTCCAAAACAACAAAAATATAAACCAAGCAAAAACTCATTCTCACGTCTTCAAAACAGGCATGAGAATTTCACACCGGTCGGTGGTTTCCAAACTTTTAGGGATTGGTCTTAACACTTGTCGATATTATTATTTATTATTCCAAAGCCATTGATAAAATATAGTGGTGGGTGGGTATGGGTACCGCCAGCATAACTCACATGTGACCATTTCCCGCCAACCAGTGGTTTCCTGACTTTTGGGCAATGACCCCCATTTCTTAAAGTGTGACCTGTTCTCAACCTGCTAAAGAGGGAGCGACAAACGGACACTTGCATGCATGCAACAAAGTATCTATGTCATATATATATATCGATTTGGATTTCCATCGCTGTGTATAACTTACAGCATCATCAAAGGCCAGTTGCTCTCATACCATGGCTATGTGGTGTGGGAGGTTAAAAATACCTTGGGTCGGTAAAAGTGTAGGCTCGGACTTTCTATCGACAAACTGTCTAATGGTGAAAACAAGGCTATTCAGACTTATCAATGCCAAGTGTTACCCTTGCATTTGTACTCGTATAATGCGTTATGCATCACATAATTTATTAACTTTTTTGAGCAAGTGAATCAGAGTAGTTGGAAATAAGTAACAGGATTACCCCGGTGGCGGCACCACCATCGCCCCATAGGCTCGGGCAGAATCCTAGCTGATATCGAACTGGATGAAAACCGAGCGTATAATGATATATAATAATAATAATAAAATACCTCCAACCGAGGATTTATACACGTATAGGAATATACCCACTATATGGTGCTGTTGATAGGTGAGGAACTACCTCCATTCTTTCTCAGTCGCAAATATATGAAGCTGGGAAACAAATATGGACATTCTTTATTCCAACACCCGCAAGTCCTTCAACTGTGAGGGGTAGTGTCCTAGTTTATATTCCAGTAACAGGTTTTGGAGCACATATATACACACACAACCACTGAATACCATGGGCGAATCAAGAGTGCTGACTGGTTGACCTCCCGTGCAGAAGGTCGTGGGTTCTAATCCTAGTTGGGTCGAACCAGCTATTTACCAAATTTGAAAAGCTAGGCACCACTGAGCACTGCCAGGGAAGTCAGTACTCGTCCTGATATGCCCTTGGAGTTTGTTTGTTGTTGTTTTAAGTCCTAGCAACATCTAATGTCATATCAGGACGGGATATGCCCGTAGATGTTGCTAGGACGTAAACATCCAATAAACAACAAAAGGCGTACGGCACATGGATAGCCAAATGTCGATTTGATGTAGTCACACCACACATGCACACCCTTATAAGTCAGATATTGAATTAACGCCTGGGGCGTGTTAATGCTATGCGTGTTGGATTAATAATCAATTGTGAAATGCGCCTATTGAAACTTGATGCGGCTTGTAGTTAGTTGTTCACGCTTCGCTGACCCGCGGCTGGTGCTTCCGCCCCGCCCCCTACCGCAGGGCTGCCAACCCTTACGGCTTCACCGGATGGTTTACGATATTTTGTCCCAGCATCACCTCGCCGTAAGGTGTACGATATTTCATGTCCCATTATCACCGTACAATACCATTTATATATTAATATCTGACAGATTATTGCGGAGAACATAGAAACAAATGTAGAAATCTATCACAGATGTGTCCAAAATGCACCACAGATCATCTAAGGTTATGTCACGGAGCCGCTGCCGCCTCCAATATAACATCCCTTAAGATCCTCTGGTTTTTTATTTTCCAATGTTGGCAACCCTCCTGCTGGTACCAGCCCGCCCCCTGCGGTACCAGCCCTCCGGTTGGGGTGGGTTGGTTGGTTGGTTGGTTGGTTGGTTGTTGGAGTTTTATATCCTGGCAACATCTAAAGTCATATCAGGATGGGTACCGACTTATTACAGTGCACACTCATTGTGACTTTATTGTGCTGCCCCACTGGGCCACCAGCACCATGACCTGATATCCCACTCAGTCATATTATCCTGACACTGAGCGAACCAGTCCTTGCCTTATCCTAATAATGCTGAGCACCAGGCTAGGAAGCGACAAGTGTAACTTTTTTAAGTCATTACTTTGACATGCCAGGGTCCAAACCCATGCATCCCACGATAAACCAAAACGGGAGAGGAACGCTCAGCTCATTTGGTCATCCCATCTGGTCACACATGGTATAACGGTGAGAGAGTCAAAGTAGCAGTTTGCACCATTACAGCTCAGACAGCACAGTACCATATGTTGCAGCTCTTAGTGTGCAGAGCTACAAACACTAGTCCATCTCCCAGCTCTTTGAGCTACAATTAACTTCTCTAGTTCAGGCTCACAAAAGGCCCAATTGTCTGCATACCGATTCCACTCATTCATAACGTTGAAGGAGATTGTGTATGTGTCTTGGTGATGGTATGATTATTATTGTGATCATTATGGTTATTATTGTGATTATTAGGTTTATTATTGTGACTGTGAGTATTATGCTTATTATTGTGATTACAGTACAACCCTGTTAAAGGGACACACGGGTGATCGGAACATGAATTTGGGTCAAACTGGGGATTTCTGGTTTTTGGTGTATTCATATAGAAAAAGTTCTTGTTTTTTTGGACAGATAATTACTTGACTGGATATTTGTGTATATAATATGGAATTCTAGATGATGATACTGGACTTTAACATTTGAAAGAAACACTTTGTGAACTTTGAAGCTTGTTTTCTCAGAACTGCTTTTCCCAGAGTTTTGCCAATTTGCCCCCTCTAAAAATGTAAGTTATAATTGTAGCAGAAAGTTGAAACTTGGCAGTCTTATGTAAAAGTTGCTGCTGAGTGCAATAAGATGGTTAAAAACACTGTATCTTTCATAGTTCAAGAGCTAGGGATGGAGACACAAAAATTGACCATTGAATTTTTTTTACCTCTGGTTCGTCATGTAGGGACATGTTGGTAATGACATATATAAATTCACAAACCACCTTATTGCACTCAACTGGACCAGTTCTTCATATAATAACTTGATTCAGGCAAATCTAGGCACATTCAGTATACTTCCTGGAGGGGGTAAAATTTTGATTTTTGTGTGTGCAAGATCCTTCATCATATGACCCCTACTCAAGATAGAGCTTTGAAACTCTGCAGATATGCTTCTCTTGATACAAAGAATGTGTGCTCCAATTTTCAAAGCTCTATCTTTAATAGTTTTTGAGATACGGAAATCACCCAAAAATCACCCGTGTCTCCCCTTAAACCAAGCTCGGTGAAACCAAACGATTGGTTAATCCAAACTTTTGTCGGCGGCCCGGCAAAATGCTACCATTTATCATATCAAAAAGTTGGTTAAACCAAAGACGGTTAATCCAAATTATCGGTTAATCCAAACAAAATTGTCGGACCCTAGGCCATTCCAGTATGGTTAAACCAAAATTTCATTATGTGGATATAAATAACGGCAGCCCCTTAATGTTTCTCTCTCCACCACCTTAACTTCCGTGTCATTCACTGTGGAGCGGGCATTCTCTCCTCCCCGCCCTCTCCACACCGTGAGCCAACTGTCATTCTGCTCCCTTTCAAAACTTATAAATAGTTTATATAATGTATATAATATATTATATATAATATATATTATATACATGATATATATGTTATATATATTACATATACTATGTTAAGTATAATTTATTTTGGAAATATATATAATTTATAGATCACCAATATTATTATTAATGACCTGTCAGAAGCCCATTACCAGCCAATTATTCACTGTGAGCTGTCCAGCAGTTGAATCCCACACTGGCGCCACGTACGGCGGCTTTCGACACTCCTCATTACTGTACAATCGGCTCACTCGCCGCAATATATTATTATTTATTATATATGTAAATATACATAAATGTAATAAATAAGAAAGATACCCGCAATAAATAATATCACAACATACCCCAGGGATAAACGTAATCCCCAGCAACAACAAAGAAGCAGATATCTATGCCAATGGTTTGTTTGTTGTTTTACGTCCTAGCAACATCTAAGGTCATATCAGGACGGGTACCGACTTGTGACAGTATGCACTCATGGCAATTTTATAGTGCTGCCCCACTGCGAAATCAGGCCGCTGGCACCATGACCCGATATCCCACTCAAGTCACATTATCCTGACACCGAGCTAACCAGTCCTTGCCCTATCCTAATAATCCCGAGCACCAGGCTAGGAAGCGACAAGTATCAATTTTTACGTCATTGGTTTGACTCGACCGGGAACCAAACTCGCGAACTCGCGATCTTCCGCACGCGAGGCCTGTGCTTTACCTATTCTGCCACCGGGCCCGGTCTATGCCAATGGTGAGGTTGTCTGTAAATGGTGAATTTCCGCGAAAATGCAGATATTCTCCTATAGGTTTAGCACTTGTCAAAATTCCAGGAAGTTAGGTTCATACATATTGTTATACGCTGATAGTGCTGCGGCATTTAAAGAATGTATTTTCATACACTGATCGTGCTGTGGGATTGCAATACAGTAATTTAAAAAACATTAATCGCCGATATCTGCAGAATTGCGAACATCTTTCATCATTGATAACTGTTTCCCCTGCTCACCTATGTATGCCCTTGTTTTGTTTGTTGTTTTATGTCCTAGCAACATCTAAGCTCCTAGCAGGACGGGTACCGACTTGTGATACTGTGCACTCATGGCGATTTTATAGTGCTGCCCCACTGGGAAATCAGGCCGCCAGCACCGTGACCCAATATCCCACTCAAGTCACATTATCCTGACACTGAGCTAACCAGTCCTGGTCCTATCCCATTAATGCCGAACACTAGGCTAGGAAGGGGCAGGTATCAATTTTAAACTCATTGGTTTGACTCGACCGGGAACCGAACTCCCGACCTTCCGCACACGAAGCCCGCGCTCTACCGATTAGGTGACCGGGCCCGGTTGTACTGCCATTGAGTGAGGCAAACTTGTGAAGCGTACACCCCAAGTTTTCAATATCAACACGTCATACCATACACCTGCCAACCCGTATCCAGACGGGATGGCCGAATGAGTTGAGCGTCCGTCTCCCGTCTTTGCAGATTGTGGTGGTTCGAATCCTGGTCGAGTGAAACCAATGACATAAAAAGTGACTAAGTGGGATATCAGGTCATGGTGCTGGCGGCCTGCTCTCCCAGTGGGGCAGCCCTATAAAGTCGCCATCAGTGCGCGCTGTCACAAGTCGTTACCTGTCCTGATATGACCTTAGATGTTGCCAGGATGTAAAACTACAACAACCAACCATAACATACACCTGACAACCCTTAAAAATTAACCCAGCAAGCCACAAACCTCGCCGTCCTGATAACCCAGCACATGGTATATGACGAGCGCCACACACGCACACGCGCACGCACTCTCTCGCGCACAGACACACGCACTCTCTCGCACACACACACGCGCGCGCGCACGCACTCTCTCGCGCACACACACACGCACTCTCACACGCACACACGCACGCCCACACACATACACACACGCGCGCATGAACATGCACACACACGTGCACACACGCACGCACACACACCCACGCGCTCACACGCACACACACACACACACAACACGCGCGCACAGTCGAGTGCGCATGCGCCAGTTTGCGCACCCTTAAACCGGAAGACACCATTAGCGAGGCTCAATTCTAACACTCAATCAACAAATACTGCACAGAGAGTCGTTTGTATCAGGCAGTCGTCGGCAGGCAGTCAATACGCTGAGCACTGCTTCTGCTGCTGCTGCTGCTGCTGCTGCTGCTGCTGCTGTGGCGTGCTTTCCAGTCTTGACGCAAGGGGCACATGTGGCAGAGCGCGTGCAACGGCACTTCCGGTAGTTGCGCAGACAGTCGACTGTAGCAACCAGGGGAAATTATTGCAGTGTCGGCGGATTGGTTGTTTGTTGGGGTTTGACGTCCTGGCAACATCTAAGGTCATATCAGGACGGATACCAACTTGTGACAGTGTGCACTCACAGTGACTTTACAGTGCTGCCCCACTTGGAAACCAGGCCGCCAGCACAATGACCTGATATCCCACTTGGGTCACATTATCCTGACACTGTCTGAGCCAGCCAGACCTCACCCTGTCCTAATAATGCCGAGCGACTGGCTTGGAAGCGACAAGTATCAATTTTGTGAGTCATTGGTTTGACTCGTCCAGGAATTGAACTACCCACCTTCCACACGGGAAACCTGCGCTCTACCAATTCGGCCACCGCATCCAGTGGGTCAATTATGATAACAGTGACAGGGGGGGGGGTGACTTTTATTCAATTTATTTTTCAGACCGTGAGCAATTTTTTTTTAAAGTAGGTTTTAATGAAATTATTCCGAGCAGACGACTTTGGTAAGGCCAGTGGTGAGATGGTACATCCGGTGGTTGCCGATGAATGTCCGGTGGCGCCTGCGCACTCTGGCGCCATCAATGCCTGGTCAGATCTATTCCCGCCTCCACTCCCGGCAGAACAAAACCAACCCCATCCACCCAAATTTAACGAACAAGTAAAACTCTCCTTAAACCAATATTATTTTTAATGATTAAAGCTTCATAATGTGATGCACACATCAAATTTTCAAAATTAAGACCCTCACCTAGATTTGATTCTGATTTAAATAAGTGGTTAACTCTGCTCTCTTTTATGCTACCATATTTGACAGTTATTGTCCAACACAAAGTAGATAACGTTATTTCCATCCTGATATGTATAGTACGACGCAAATTAAGTTAAATCACTTTTATTATTCTGTTCGCTATAGTACAACACAAAGTAGAACACATAATTTCTATTATGTTACCATATTCTGCAGTTATCATCCAACACAAAGTAGCTGAGGTTACTTCCCTTACATCACCATATTCTGGCAGCTATCATAGAACACAAAGTAGATGACGTTACTTCCCTTACATCACCATATTCTTGCAATTATCGTAGAACACAAAGTAGATGACGTTACTTCCCTTACATCACCATATTCTGGCAGTTATCGTAGAACACAAAGTAGATAACGTTACTTCCCTTATGTTACCATATTCTGGCAGTTATCGCAGAACACAAAGTAGATGACGTTACTTCCCTTGTGTCACCATATTATGGCAGTTATCGTAGAACACAAAGTAGATGATGTCCACTTCCCTTACGTCACCATATTATTGCAGTTATCATAGAACACAAAGTAGATGACGTTACTTCCCTTATGTCACCATATTCTAGCAGTTATTGTAGAACACAAAATAGATGACTTTACCTCCCTTACGTCACCATATTCTGGCAGTTATCGTAGAACACAAAGTAGATTGACATTACTTCCCTTACGTCACTATATTCTGGCAGTTAATGTAGGTGATGTTACTTCCCTTATGTCACCATATTCTGGCAGTTATCGTAAAACACAAAGTAGATGATGTTACTTCCCTTACGTCACCATATAATGGCAGTTATCGTAGAGCACAAAGTAGATGACATTACTTCCCTTACGTCACCATATTATGGCAGTTATCGTAGAACACAAAGTAGATTGACATTACTTCCCTTATGTCACTATATTCTGGCAGTTAATGTAGAACACAAAGTAGATGATGTTACTTCCCTTATGTCACCATATTCTGGCAGTTATCGTAAAACACAAAGTAGATGATGTTACTTCCCTTACGTCACCATATAATGGCAGTTATCATAGAGCACAAAGTAGATGACATTACTTCCCTTACGTCACCATATTATGGCAGTTATCGTAGAACACAAAGTAGATTGACATTACTTCCCTTACGTCACTATATTCTGGCAGTTAATGTAGAACACAAAGTAGATGATGTTACTTCCCTTATGTCACCATATTATGGCAGTTATCGTAAAACACAAAGTAGATGATGTTACTTCCCTTACGTCACCATATAATGGCAGTTATCGAAAAACACAAAGTAGATGACGTTACTTCCCTTACGTCACCATATTATGGCAGTTATCATCTGACACAAAGTAGATGACATCATTTCCATTACACTAGCATATTCCAGAGGGTTGTGGGGTGTAGTGCAGTACACTTGCGGAAGTTGACTAACAAACCGGAAGTGCGGTGCGTGGCGGGCCCGGCGGCTGACCCCGTGACCCCGGGTGGGCGGCATGGCGGGGGGCACTTAGGCCGGCCTGCTGCTAAGTGCTGTATTCCTGGCGGGCCGCCCTCTACCGGGGCTCGGGGGAAGCTGCAGCCGGCCTCGGTTCGCCTAGTACTCCCGTCCTGATATGACATTATTATTATTATTATTATTATTATTATCATCCTCTTCTTTGTTGCAGGCTTGTGGTAGCCTATAAAAAGCTTGTAGCTCTCAGCTCTAGTGGTATGCAGCCTCAAAATCGTACAAGAATGTTTCTCTGGCCCAGTGCCTGTCCAGTGCATTCTTGAATTGATTTATGGTAGCTGCTTCCACCGCTTCTTCCGGTAGCTCATTCCACATGTTTATCACATACATACTATATGTTGCTAGGACGTAAAACCCCAACAATCAATCAATCAATCAATCAATATCTCTGGGAGGGCGGCAGGCCGGTGTGTCCAGTTTCCACGGCGAGCAAGGGATGCCGGGCGTCCTGACCGGTATCCCATCATCCCTGTTAAGGAGATGTGGGCATTCACATGTGTGTGTGTGTGTGTGTGTGTGTGTGTGTCTGTGTGTGTGTGTGTCTGTGTGTGTGTGTCTGTGTGTCTGTGTGTGTGTGTATATATATATATGTGTATATATGTGTATATATGTGTATGTGTATGTATATACATACAATCATACATATATACCAGGGCCGCATTCAGGGTGTGCCTCGGAGGCGTCTTGGAGAAATTCCGGACATCACGCTAGTCTAAACGGCAAAAGCAGGCGGTTGCCTCGAAAATGGCCACCTCCATACGGTGCAGCCATTTGCAATTGAAAATCGGGGGTCCATTTTCTAGGCACTTTTTGCCTCCTACCTGAAAAGCGAGATGACTCCGAGACGTACCCTGAACACATATTGGCCAAAAAGACATTGCGGAGCCGTCTCAGAGTCGACTCGGAGACATACCTTGAATGCGGCCCAGATGTGCTGTCTGTCAGTATCATGCCGGATACCAGCCTGTCAGAATCGGTAGCGTGCAGGGTTCCCCTGTGGAAGGTTGAGAAGTGTGTTAATTAATGTACATAAATTCACAAATTCTATTCTCCCAAAATAGTGGGCTATGAAATACATACCTGCCAACTATTACGATTTTGGCGGAATAATTACGATTTTTTTATTCTCATTCCGCCCTACGAATTATAAACATATTATTCCGCTTTTTATAATTTTAATAATGTGCCTAAAATGTCTCTGAAAATGCACCAGAATGCACCATTTTTTATGTATTTTTCAAATTTTTCCGGGGGGGCATGCCCCCAGACCCCCCTAGAACTCTTGCGCGCCTCGCTTCGCTCGGATGGATTTCTATTATTAGGATTTTCGTTTAACAAAAGTTGGCAGGTATGGAAATATGAAAGAGGGGTAGGAACGTGTAACACTGCTTAAATTGGGGATATGTGTTATTGTAGCCACATAAAACCTGAACAAAGAAACAAAGAAACAAAGCAGTTCTGGCAGGACGCGGTGAGAATAGGGGTTAATTGATCTGCATTGTGAACTCGGAGATCAAGTCTGTTTGAGTGATCCTTGTGTGAATGAATGCCTTGGGTGTTGGTTGATTGTTGAGGTTTATGTCCTGGCAATATCTAAGGTCATATCAGGACGGGGTGCCGTAATGCGTCGGCTGTGAGGCGATGAATCGACCCCAAAAAAATGTGCGGTCACTAATTATCTGCCAGGCTTGTTCTCCTGCTCATGTCGGTCAGTAACAGCCGCAATTTTAACTTTATCGATAGGCAATTTATATTCCTTGGCAGAGTATCGCTCACTCCCTGTTTATATGTGGTGTATAACGAATTATGTGAGTATAAAGATACATAAGGGGAATTATTATCATTATTGTTATACTCCGTCTAAAGTCATATCAGGTCGCGTACCGATTTCTGACAGTGCGCACTCATGTCAACGTTATAGTGCTGCCCCACTTGGAAATCAAGCGACCAGCATCATGACCCGATACCCCACTCAGTCACATTATTCTGACACTGAACTAACCATTCTTTGCCCTATCCTATTAATGCCGAGCGCCAAGCTAGGAAACGACAGTTATCAATTTTGTATATCATTGGTTTGACTCGACCGGGAGTTAAACCTCCTGTATGAAGAAATTGGAGGCCTGCGCTCTACCAATTCGGCATACCAGACGGGATGGCCGAATGAGTTAGAGCGTCCGTCTCCCCATGTTGGTGGGTCTAACCAATGACTTTAACATTCATGCTTGTTGCTTCCTAGCCAGGCGCTTGGCATTATTAGGATAGGGCAAGGACTGGTTGGCTCAGTGTCAGGATAATGTGACTGAGTGGGATATCAGGTCATGGTGCTGGCGGCCTGGTCTCCCCATGGGGCAGCACTATAAAGTTGCCATGAGTGTGCACTGTCACAAGTCAGTACCCGTCCTGATATGACCTTAGATGTTGCTAGGACGTAAAACAACAAACAAACAAACCAATTCGGGCACCCTGCCCGGTGAGTAGCTTGCGTGATTGAATGCCTTGTGTGAATGCCTTGTGTGAATGCCCTGTGTAGTAACTGTACACATCTCAAGTTAGACACAATTAAAGGCATCTAGACCATGACATATACAAATATGTCAATTTAGTGCGCGCCAGTACTCTATGGCTATACGGGTGCCACTGACGCTGGTACCGGCGTGTTTAAATGGCAGGTCCCAGGTAACGCCCTCACAGAGCGGCAATCAATAGACTACATCACGGTTCCGACTGCGCATGCGCTGAAAACGGCGTTGGGAGCAAAGGAAAGGCGTACGGCCATTGAGTTTGCCAATACGCGCAGTGAAAAACGTCAGTTTTATTCAAAATTACTAGAAATCCAGAACCCTAACCTTATCAATTATAATATAATCTTTTTGTTAAACATGTTTTCTATATGTGTTCCAAGCGGTTTGTGCCTAGGTGGTGTGGTTTTATAAATATATTACTTTTTCTGCATGGAGATTGCTCACTGCCATTGACAATGCATTGAGTACCGTGTACGGCCATTGAGTTTGCCGATACGCGTAGGGCAAAACTGACATATTATTCAAAATAAATAGAAATACATAACAATTTGGCACAAAAATGGACGGAAGGATGCAATATAATATTATAATGAATATGATTAAGACACAACTCTCCATAATTAAGCATTTTGAGCTAAGAAATATACAATTTCAGGCACTTTACAGGCTGATGTTTACATCACCATTGATTAGCCAGAAGTAATTCTTGTTCTAAATATTAAAAATGTGTCAACAAAAACTTGTTTCAAAGAAATATATAACCAATAGCTGATTAACCCTACTCATTTTCTATTTCTAAATATGTCATTAACTATAGGATATCAATAAAAACATGAATAAAATAAGTAAAACTGACTCTGGCTATGGCTCTAACACTAGTCTGAATGCCTAGATTTGTCTAAATCTAAATGCACATGGCATAAGATGTGCTGATTATATTGATGTAAATGCAATGCTGGATAAATGATTAATATCTTAATTTATTATATATATTTTTTTAGTTGGTATTCTACATTTCAAACAAGAGCTGATATGAGCTGAAACTAGCACGTTTCATAACTGCACCCAGTGTATTAGCATGTGCCATGTGCTTCTGGGGGGTGGGGGGTTGTTTTGCTCTGATGCATCCCACAATGCACCGCGCCGCTGGAACCGTGATGTAGTCTATTCGCTGGTACCGGGCGCGGTGGCCGAATCGGAAGAGCGCGGGCCTCGCATGCGGAAAGTCGAGAGTTTGGTTCCCGATCGAGTCAAACCAATGACTTATAAAATTGATACTTGTCACTTCCTAGCCAGGCGCTTGGCATTATTACTAAAATATTAGGATAGGGCAAGGACCAGTTAGCTCAGTGTCAAGAAAATGTGATTGACTGGGATATCGGGTCATGGTGCCAACGGCCTCATTTCCCAATGGGACAGCACTATAAAAGTATACACTCGCCATGCGTGTGCACTGTCACAAGTCGGTACCCGTCCTGATTATGACCTTAGATGTTGCCAGGACGTAAAACATCAACAACCAACAACTAAAGGCCCGTCTATACTTTTGACGGCGTGTGATGGTGCTAGATGCCGTTAGACCCCGCAACACGGTGCAAGCCAACACTCCCATTTATACTTTACGTTGACGATAGACTGCATTAGACGGCGCAACATGGCGCAAGCGTTGACCAGAATTCAACTATGTTGAACTTTCAAGGTCAGCGCTTCCACACGTCACGCACTCCCCACTGTTTTGCGCTGAAACACGGCGCTAACTGGCTTCAAGTTGACGACGTCACACAATGTCAAAAGTATGAATGGGCCTCAAGGCATTCATTGACACATGATTGATTGATTGGTGGTTGCTGCACGGCGTAAAGCAACCACCAATCAATCAATCATTCACACAAGGATCTCAACCAACCAGCAGTTGGCTGGTGCATCACAAGGTGGCCGGTTTGATTTACGCTGCCTAATTACCGCTCTTAGATCAACACACAACGAAATGTTACAATCTGTGCTGGTCGGCGCGTCCCAGTATGAAGCTTAGGCCAAATATATCAACAACTAACAACAACCAACAACATGCAACAATAACCAACAACAACTAACCACAACAACTAACAATACCAACTAACCACAACCTACAACAACCAACTACAACTAACAACAACAAACAACAGCCAACAACAACAAACAACAACCAACAACAACCAACAACAACCAACAACAAACAACAACCAACAACAACCAACAACAACCAACAACAACAACCAACACCAACCAACAACAACCAACAACAACCAAAGTTGGTGATCATCCTTGGGTGGGCGTTTTTTTTTGGTGTGTTTCTTTCCCCCTCCACTTTCGACTCTGCCCCTCCATTTCCCCGTTCCCTGCCTATCACCCCTCAAATCCCTCTCCACTCCTTCCCCCCTTTGCCCTGTCCATTCCCCTCCCCCTCTTCTCTCCCCTTTCTATTTCTCGCTCCATCCATCTTACTCTGCACTCCCCTTTCTCGCTCCACGCACCCTCTTAATTTAACAGTTAAAACACTCAAATCAGGGGTGGGCGATTTTTCAGCCACATACGGGGACAATCCCCAACTTTAGAATTTATTTGGCCTTACGTAGTGAACAGGCTGTTGGCCAGGGGCCGTGAACCCACAAACTGACAACTAGGTCATCTTATTGGGATCAACCACCGAGGGCATTGTCAATTAAACCTAAAGCCGTTCCTGCGGCGTGTTCTCCATGTCAGACTAGATGAACTCTTTGGGAGTCCTAAATCTGGACTTCGGCTTGGATGGTTACATCTAGTTATAGTTTAGCTGAACTCCGGCTAAGGTATTTTATCGGCCACATCAAATGTAGCTGTTCCAGTGTGTGATAAGCATTTACAAATTACATATGTCATGCAGGGTGATGAAAATGGGAAATATTGCGCCCAGAGCAGGACTCAAACCCACATCACTTTGCATTTGGGGCCAGTGTGCTAACCATAACACCACCTACGCTCCCTGATATTACTACACTACCCACGCCTACCTGTCTATGTGGCTCCTTGCCTGAGAGGTCAGTGCTGACCACTACACTCGTCCCCCTGGAATTGTAAGTCTTTTAATGCTTACAATTACATACAGCAATGCACTTACATATACATACACAGGGTAGGTTCAACAACTATACAGCACATAGCTTGTACAGGATCCTGGTCATGGCACCAGTGTCATGGGGTGTGATGTAAATGGGAAATATTGCGCCTAGAGCAGGACTCGTACCCACACCCACATCTCTTTGCATTCCGGGCCAGTGTGCTAACCATTACACCACCTAGGCTCCCTGATATTATTACACTACCCACGCCATGCATGAAGGTATTGTATGTATGCAGGTATTGCAATACCTCAGGGAGTTTGACGCCCTTGATCTGCAGAGCTGTAAACCACTGCTTTGTGGTACAGGTTCTTGACAGAACTGAAGGCTAAGGGAGCAAACCCTAAATAGAAAAGAATGTCACTGTGGCAGCATCAAGGGCAGTTGATGTATGGAACTCCCAACCTCTACCGACCAGTCACTGCAGGGACAAATAGTTTTGCGCCTGTCTAGACATGTTCTTGCCAGTGTGAGACCTCTATTTGCAAAAGCCAGCAGCACTTCAACACTTTTGCAGGCAGCTTTCATGAAAACATCACTCTCACAGCAGAGAGCTAAATGTGCATATGTGATGTATAACGAATTATGCGAGTATAATATATGGTGCATGGGCATTATATGAATATAATATATGTGTGTGTATATAGTTGTTTGTCGTGGTTTTTACATCCTGGCAATAAACCGCCCAACTTCCGGGCACGTTAACACACCAAGTCCCAGCTCTCCTCTCAGAAACCAGCGGGCTATACCAGAATTCTTGTATTCCAGTCTGTGCCTGGGTCTTCCAGAGGGGAGTGGGGGGGGGGCGCTTCTCTGCTAAAAGAAAGGTCTTTGCTTTTCAGTAGGTAGTTATGCGCTGCCTACCATTGGGTGCCCCCGTCCAGTCCGGCGCGCCG
Source organism: Branchipolynoe longqiensis (assembly GCA_030323885.1). Lineage (NCBI taxonomy): Eukaryota > Metazoa > Annelida > Polychaeta > Phyllodocida > Polynoidae > Branchipolynoe > Branchipolynoe longqiensis. The sequence goes on from CM059193.1 coordinate 38,335,872, forward strand.
GTCACGGGGGCCAAATCGGTAGAGACTAAGAGAGCGGGCCTCATGTGCGGAAGGTCGGGAGTTTGGTTCCCAGTTGAGTCAAACCAATGACTTACTAAATTGATACTTGTCCCTTCCTAGCCTGGCACTCGGCATTAATAGGATAGGGCAAGGACTGGTTAGCTCTGTGTCAGGATAATGTGACTTGAGTGGGATATCGCGTCATGGTGCTGACAGCCTGATTTCCCAGTGGGGCAGCACTATAAAGTCACCATGAGTGCATACTGTCACAAGTCAATACCCATCCTGATATGACTTTAGATGTTGCCAGGACGTAAAACTCCAACAACCAACTAACCAATCCAGTCGCTGGCTGGTTCGGGGGCTGGGTGGCCGGGGGCCGGTGCAAGCGGCCCGGTCTGTGGAGGAGGCCCGGCGGGAGTCCCTTACGGCCGGAAGGGAGTCGGTGGATCGCCCCCCGCCCCCCGCCCTCCACGCTCGCCCCTCCCCGCCTGAACCCGGCACGCTGCTCTGGAGGGACGCCGGGATCCAGCGGTGCGATCCCCACGCCGCCTGGCGGGGGGCCGGCGCGTCACTACCGGAATTGCCCCCCTGCGTTCCCGAAGCTCCCTCTGGGGGCGGCGTTCCACACTCCCCGGAGCTGCGTCTCCATTGAATGGTCAGCTCTTAGTTTCTCCTCCAGCGGGTGCTGCTCACTCTCTACCCCCTCACCCTCCCATTCTCCCTCACCCTCCGCTTCTCCCCTCACCCTCTACCTACCTCCCACGCCCCGCTCTCCCCTCTCCCTTTCCCATCCTGCTCCTTCCCCCTCCCCTGCTCTCCCCTGCTCTCCTCTCCACCTTTTCCTCTTCTCCCCTCTTCTCTCCCATCCTCTCCTCCTCCCCCCTCTCCTCTCCTCCCCTCCCCTCTCCCCCCTCTCCTCCCCTCCCCTCTCCTCCCCTCCCCTCTTCCATCCCCTCCCCCTCCCCTCCGCTCCCTTCCCCTCCCCTCCCCTCCTTCCTCTCCCCTCCCCCCCTCCCCTCCCCCCCCTCCTCCCCTTCCCCTCCCCTCCCCTCCCCCTCCCTTCTCCTCCCTTTCCCCTCCCCTCACCTCACCTCCCCTCCCCTCCCCTTATGGGTCAGGAGATCACAACGTGGTTAAGCGCTGGAACATTTCCGCATCTGCAAGAATCCATCGGAAGTAGTGGGCGGCATGCACAATATTGGCTGAACTTCCACTGTATAGTCGCCCGTGTGCCATAAGCATATTCAGCGCTGAAAGGAGAGTGACAACCAGCCACGTTTGAACTTGTCTGAGCCTGTTTGAACTTGCAGGAAATGGATTTTCCTCTTCTCGTTCTCGTGAGAACTCAGTGTCAGCCAATCAGAGCTGTTCTTTTTTATTGCAAATGGCCGACTCCATGGGGGCAGCCATTTGCAATAAATAAGAACAGCTCTGATTGGCTGAGAACAACTCTCAGTGTCAGCCAATCAGGGCTGTTCTTTTTTATTGCAAATGGCGGCCCCCATAGTTACACATATATATATGTATGTTTTGCACAGATTAAAGTGCTTGAAGTATATTTTTAATTTATCTACATCGACTTCTGTTTAAATCACACAATATCAGGACATAAAGAATGGGAAACTATTCCTGCAAGGGTATGCTCAATATGGGACAGTGGTCACCTGTTTTTCCTCCTTTCCTCGCTGCGGACCCTTCTCCCGTGTGCAGTGCTGGTCTCAGACACCGGAAGTAGTGGGTGGCGTGCACAATATTGGCTGAACTTCTGCTGTATAGTCGCCCGTGTGCAGTGCCAGTCTCAGACAGTCACATCACGAGTTCCGCCTGAAGCTTATTCTGTGCTTGGCTTTCTTTTAAGCGCATATAGATGTGTGTATTATGCTATGCACATATTAACAAATATTGAGTTTTCCTGTCTGGTGCTATTCTTATGTATCTGTGTTAACCAGACGGTAGGGCCGAATGAGTTGAGCGTCCGGGTCCCTTTTTGGTAGGTCGTGGGGTTTGAACCCTGGTTGAGTCAAACCAATGACTTATAAACTGATACTTGTCACTTGCTAGCCAGGTGCTTGGCATTATTGGGATACAGCAAGGACTGGTTAGCTCAGTGTCAGGATAATATGACTGAGTGGGATATTGTGTCATGGTGCAGGCAGGCTGATTTTCTAGTGGGGCAGCACTATAAAGTCGCCATGAGTGTGCACTGTCACTAGCCGGTACCCATCCTGATATGACATTTGATGTTGCCAGGACATAAAACTCCAACAACCAACTACCTCTTTTTAGTAACTGTGTATGTGTCTCCTTGCCAGTGTGGTCAGTGCACACTACTACTTTTACTACACTATATTAGTTATGGATACCACCGTGAAAATGGCCTATGCTGCCAACACGGCATAAAGAAACCACAAACCAATCAATCAATCAGTTATGGATACAAATACAGTAAAACCTCTCTAACCAACCACCTCCACAGATCGATCGCTCTTTTTGGGGGTCCCAAAGGATCGGCCATACAATACGATTGTAACGATTAAATAAACAACTTCCTTAATGGACCATTTAAAGTCGGTCCCATGGTCGGTCGATTTAGAGAGGTTTTGCTCTACTGAGAAAGATGATTGGGTTCTTGTTACCACCACCTCCGTTCCCAATAATGACGCTGATTGTATTCTAGAGTCTGTTTGGTTATTTTCTTTTTCTTCTTATTGACTTGCTAATTCGGCGAGTCATGTCTGTGTGTGATTGCCTCGTCATCTACAACATAGTTCTCAGTTTGTACCAATCAGAGCATTCCAGCATCATTAAGTCTTAGCTGTAATTAGGACGCAGCTGCTCCTCTCCAAGGTCACTCCTCTCCAAGGTCACTCCTCTTCAAGGTCACACCCGGCGCACGATTTGAGTGCCACACTACAGTAAAACCTCTCTAAATCGACCGACCATGGGACCAAGTTTAAATTGTCCATTTAGGGAGGTGGTCAGTTTAGGGAGTTTTATTTATCGCTACAAAGGTATTATATGGGTGATTATTTTGGATCCATATAAAGCAATCGATATAGGGGAGTGGTCGATCTGTGGAGCTGGTTGGTTTGAGAGGTTTTACTGTATTTGTATCCATAACTGATTGGTGGTTTCTTTATGCCGTCTCGGCAGCATAGGCCATATTCACGTCACAAAATCACACAAAATGCCAGAACACCACTCAGTTTAGTTTGTAACATTAAAGAGGCTTTCGACTGCATATAATGGTCAATTACACACAGGTGTAGTTAGCTAAAACATAAATTACATAAATTATATTAAACTACAGGCCAACTAGAACAATCAGGGTATAAAACTACAAACAGTACGCTTGTACCGGGTGTGTAGGTGTGACAAGTACATGTAAACTGTGATAAGAAAGGAACTTACACTAGTTACAGCGTGTTTCACGGCATCGAACGATATAAGCTATGATAGTTACAAACAGTGTTTGACAGTCAAAGCATCTGTCAGTTTCGCTCCATGACACCCCCCCCCCCCCCCCCCCCCCTCCTTGCACAGGTGTACGTGTGGGCGTGGGCGTGGGCGGCCTACGAAATTCGATAGGGGCACAGTGCCCGCATTGCACGTGACCGTAAACCTGCGTGTATCAGCCGTACAAGTACATGATGCTGTCAGTTGCCCCCTCCCCCCCCCCCCTTCTCACACTCCCCTTCTCACCATCCCCCTCTCCCCTCCCCTTCTCACCCTCTCCCCTCCCCTCCCCTTCGCCCCCTCCTCTTTTCCCCCTCCCCCCTCCCCCTCACGCTCTCCCCTCCCCTTCTCCCCCTCCCCTTCTTCCCTTCCCCTTTCCCCTCCCCTTCTCCCCTTTCTCTCCTCCTCCACTCCCCTTGTCTGATACACAGCGTGTGTTAGTTGTAACCACACTGATAACCCCTATTTGCATGGTGGTTGTCCAGTTGTTTGTCTGATACACAGCGCATGTTAGTTGTAACTACACTGATAACGCCTATTTGCATGGTGGTTGTCCAGTTGTTTGTCTGATACACAGCGTGTGTTAGTTGTAACCACACTGATAACCCCTATTTGCATGGTGGTTGTCCAGTTGTTTGTCTGATACACAGCGTGTGTTAGTTGTAACCACACTGATAACCCCTATTTGCATGGTGGTTGTCCAGTTGTTTGTCTGATACACAGCGCGTGTTAGTTGTAACCACACTGATAACGCCTATTTGCATGGTGGTTGTCCAGTTGTCTGTCAGATAGATACACAGCGTGTGTTAGTTGTAACCACACTGATAACCCCTATTTGCATGGTGGGTGTCCAGTTGTTTGTCTGATACACAGCGTGTGTTAGTTGTAACCACACTGATAACGCCTATTTGCATGGTGGTTGTCCAGTTGTTTGTCTGATACACAGCGCGTGTTAGTTGTAACCATGATAACGCCTATTTGCATGGTGGTTGTCCAGTTGTCTGTCAGATACACAGCGTGTGTTAGTTGTAACCACACTGACTACCCCTATTTGCATGGTGGGTGTCCAGTTGTTTGTCTGATACACAGCATGTGTTAGTTGTAACCACACTGATAACGCCTATTTGCATGGTGCTTGTCCAGTTTGTCTGATACACAGCGCGTGTTAGTTGTAACCACACTGATAACGCCTATTTGCATGGTGGTTGTCCAGTTGTTTGTCTGATACACAGCGTGTGTTAGTTGTAACTACACTGATAACGCCTATTTGCATGGTGGTTGTCCAGTTGTTTGTCAGATAGATACACAGCGTGTGTTAGTTGTAACCACACTGATAACCCCTATTTGCATGGTGGGTGTCCAGTTGTTTGTCTGATACACAGTGCGTGTTACTTGTAACCACACTGATAACGCCTATTTGCATGGTGGTTGTCCAGTTGTTTGTCTGATACACAGCGCGTGTTAGTTGTAACCACACTGAAACACCTATTTGCATGGCGGTTGTCCAGTTGTTTGTCTGATACACAGCACGTGTTAGTTGTAACCACACTGATAATGCTTATTTGCATGGTGGTTGTCCAGTTGCTTGTCTGATACACAGCGCGTGTTACTGTTGTTGTTGTTGTTGGTGGTTGTTTGGTGTGGTGGTTTGGGGTGTTTGTGTTTTGTTTGTTTTTGTGGTTTTGTGTGTTTTTGGTTTTTTGTGGTGGTTTGGGTTTTTTTTTGTTTTGTTTGTGGTGTGTGGGTTGTTTTTGTTTTTTGTGTTGTGTGGTGTGTTGGGGGTGTTGTGTGTTTGGTGTGTGGGTGTTTGGGGGGGTTTTGGGGTGTGTGGGTGGGGGGTGGTTGGTGGTTTGGTTGTGGTGGTTTGATGTTACTTGTAACCACACTGATAACCCCTATTTGCATGGTGGTTGTCCAGTTGTTTGTCTGATACATAGCACGTGTTAGTTGTAACCACACTGAAACACCTATTTGCATGGTGGTTGTCCAGTTGTTTGTCTGATACACAGCGCGTGTTAGTTGTAACCACACTGATAACGCCTATTTGCATGGTGGTTGTCCAGTTGTTTGTCTGATACACAGCGCATGTTACTTGTAACCACACTGATAACGCCTATTTGCATGGTGGTTGTCCAGTTGTTTGTCCGATACATAGCACGTGTTAGTTGTAACCACACTGATAACCCCTATTTGCATGGTGGTTGTCCAGTTGTTTGTCTGATACACAGCGTGTGTTAGTTGTAACCACACTGATAACGCCTATTTGCATGGTGGTTGTCCAGTTGTTTGTCTGATACACAGCGCGTGTTAGTTGTAACCACACTGATAACGCCTATTTGCATGGTGGTTGTCCAGTTGTTTGTCTGATACACAGCGCGTGTTAGTTGTAACCACACTGAAACACCTATTTGCATGGTGGTTGTCCAGTTGTTTGTCTGATACACAGCGCGTGTTAGTTGTAACCACACTGATAACCCCTATTTGCATGGTGGTTGTCCAGTTGTTTGTCTGATACACAGCGCGTGTTACTTGTAACCACACTGATAACGCCTATTTGCATGGTGGTTGTCCAGTTGTTTGTCTGATACACAGCGCGTGTTAGTTGTAACCACACTGATAACGCCTATTTGCATGGTGGTTGTCCAGTTGTTTGTCTACAGCGCGTGTTACTTGTAACCACACTGATAACGCCTATTTGTCCCTTGCTCCTCCAACACCCACCACATTGTCGCATGTTGTGACACTGACAGCCGCTTCATCCCACTGGGACACAGCTAATAGATAGCTTACATGGCGGCTAAATATGGAGTCCTGTCTGGTGTAACCTCCTGCTCCGACATGCTGCAATGAAATGTGGTAGTGATAGTGCTGGTGGTGGTGATTATGTCGTCGCATGACATGAGCCCAACTACAACATGGTGGCGGCCTCCTACACTGACCAGGTTCGAACCCTAGTCGAGTCAATTCAATGACTTAAAAATGTATACTTGTTTCTTCCTAGCCAGGCACTCAGCATTATTAGGATAGGGCAATGACTGGTTTGCTCAGTGTCAGGGTAATGTGGCTGAGTGGGCTATCAGGTCATGGTGCCGGTGGCCTGATCTCTCAGTGGGGCAGCACTATAAAATCACCATGAGTGCACACGACTGTCATAAGTCGGTACCCGTCCTGATATGATGTTCGATGTTGCCAGGACATAAAACCTCAACAACTAACCAACTTCTAGTTCTACACTGACCCTATCTCCGGTCAGAAGAACCAACAGGCGCAGCATTCTTGGCCGCGTCCCAGCGTTCTTGGCCGCGTTAGCAGCCACCACCCCACACTAGCATTTATTTTTGGACATGAAGTGTTTAGGTCACTTTTCATGTAGGCAGTGAATACACAGGGGGCGGCCCCTGAATTGAAGCACTTTTACAATGTGTCGTCCTTTTGTCCAATGGAGAATTCGTGGTGCATCATGGTGATGGTGATGGTGATGGTGGTGATGATGATGATGAAATACACACATTGAAATGTACAGTAAAACCTCTCGACCAACCATGGGACCGACTTTAAATGGTCCATTTAGGGAGGTGGTCGAATTAGGGAGTTTAAAAAAATCATTACAATGGTATTGTATGGGCAATCGTTTGGGACCCAAATAAAGCGATCAATATAGTGGAGTGGTTGATCTGTGGAGGTGGTCAGTTAGAGAAGTTTTACTGTAGTTCCAATGTACATTTTCAACCATACTGTGTTAGTCCTAGCATCTAAGCTGTGTCCCGTCCTGATATGACCCTAGATGTTGCTAGGACGTAAAACAACAACAAACAAACCAAATCTAAGCTGTGCAGATAACTTTAGCCGCTGGTTCCCGGGTGCTGTTGTGGGTGGGTGCGGGGGTGGGGGAGACAGCAGCATTGCCTGCCCCTGCAACAGAGTCGTTGCAGTTATGAAGCAGTGCCAGAGGGGTGAGGTCAAAGGGCGTGGTGTTTTGAAAATGTTGAACAGCTACTAACAGAATGCCCTTTTTATGTCCGCTGTAATTCGCATGACTGAGCTAGTCTCGGAGCTGTTTGTTTGTTGTTGTTTTACGTCCTAGCAACATCTAAGGTCATATCGGGACGGGTACTGACTCGTGACAGTGCGCAGTCATGGCGACTTTATAGTGTTGCCTCACTGGGAGACCAGGTCACCAGCACCTTGACCTGATATCCAACTCAGTCACATTATCCTGACACTGAGCCAACCAGTCCTGGCTCTATCCTAATAATGCCGAGTGCCTGGCTAGGAAGCGACGAGTATACATTTTTAAGTCATTGGTTTGATGCGACCAGGTTTCAAACCCATGAACCCATGTGTTCGGATCCCCCGATCTCCCAAAATAGGAGACGGATCCTCAACTCATTCGGCCACCCCGTCTGGTGTCAGTCTCGCAGCTGGGAGCCCGACACCTGCATGTAATGACTTAAATAGTGATTGCTGAATGAGTTGAGCATCCGTCTCCTGTTTTGGGAGATCATGGGATTCGAACCCATGGGTTGGAACCCTGGTCGAGTCAATCAATTGACAATTATCAAATTTACACTTGTCGCTACCTAGCATAGTAGCATGGCACTTGGCATTAACAGGATAGGGCAAGGACTGGTTGGCTCAGTACCGGGACGAGTAGCATATTAGGTCAGGGTGCCGGTTGCCTGTTCTCCAAGTGGGGTAGCACTATAAAGTCTCCATGAGTGTACACTGTTACGAGTTGGTACCCGTCCTGATATAAAACAACACACAAACTAATTAAACAACTGTGACGATGCAGTGTAGGCTGTGTTCACCTTGTTAACATGCTTCTTGCCCTGACGTATCACCTATGAGTGTGAGTGTCCAGGTGCTCGTACACCTCTACCTGCCAGTCCCCCCCCCCTCCCCTCCCCTCCCTCCCACCACCGTGTACACCAGCGGCCGCGGTTGCCGAATCTGTAGAGCGCGGGCATTGCGTGCGGAAGGTTGGGTGTTCGGTTCCCGGCTGAGTCAAACCAATGACTTAAGAGATTGATTCGCTTCATAGCCTGCCGCTCAGCATTAATAGGCTAGGGCAAGGACTGGTTATTTATGGCACTGGAAACTAACGAGAACGCCGTGACCTTTGACCCGTCCTCAATAATGACCTACCCTCAGGGGTCAGTGGTCAAAGATTTCCAAAATTTCTCAGATTTCTACCATTTCTGTAGGTTAGCGGTCTTCCTCATTCCACCGCTCCTCGTCCTATCCTAGTGACGCCTGGCTAGCGAGCAACAAGTATGCATTTTTAAGTTATTGGTTTGACTCGGCCAGGGCTCGATCATGGGAGTTTGGATCCCATGACGTACCAACACAGGAGGCGGGCACTCATAGTCTCATTGAACCATCCCGTCTAGTAGGATCAAATCTAGATACAACTTTAATCCCTGACCGTCTGCATATGACCTTAGATGTTGCCAGGACGTAAAACTCCAACAACCAACCTTGATTTGTGATTCGATGTGAAGGGTTGCAGTGTGCATTGGGGCGAACACAAAGCAGCGGAGCGTGACCATTCATGCATGCACACGCGCCAAGTCTTTTATTATCT
>CM059193.1:38345417-38366071 GCA_030323885.1 Branchipolynoe longqiensis
ACCAACACCGAGAATTGACCGGGACGGAGGCTGCGGAGAATAGAATTAAATTGTCCACTGACAATATGTCCTCCACAGCAAACCCAGGAGGGCCTCTCCGCCAAAGGGACCCACTCACACGCCCCTAGTGGGGGTGGCTTAGCTGTCATTCACTGGTTTTGTTTTGCAATATTATTTGTCAATGCCTTTACCAGACGCCGTGATCGAATCGGTCGAGCATGGGTCTCCCGTTCAAATCCAAGCCGAGTCAAACCAACGACTTATAAAATTATTATTTGTCGCTACCTAGCTTGGTGCTCGACATTAATAAGATTAAGACAGGACAAGGACTGGTTAGCACGGTGTCAGAATAATGTGCCTGTGTGAGATAGTAGATCATGGTGCCCGTGCCTTGGTCTATAATATATAATGTATAATGTATAATGTGTGATGTGGGATGTGGGATGTAGGATGTGTGGTGTACGGTCTACGGTGTACGATGTACAATGTACAATGTACAATGTACAATATATAATATTTAATATATAATATATAATATATATTTTTAATATATAATATATAATATATAATATATAATATATAATATATAATATGTAATATCTAATATGTAATGTGTAATATGTAATATATAATATATAATATATAATATATAATATATAATATGTAATATGTAATATGTAATATGTAATATGTAATATGTAATATGTAATATGTAATATATAATATATAATATAAAATATATAATATATAATATATAACAGTTAAAGAGAAAGAAAGTACATCTAGACATATAACAAAATGTGGCAGTAGTAGTATGCTGAAAGAAGACCTTTATTGAATTACTTAATTTGTATCAAATTCAATACTTCATCACCAGAGACAACAACAAGTTTCCCCCATAAGTTATAATACACAAATACACACTATAGTATAAAGATAACAACAAATGCCCCATGCCCCTAGTGGGAGGACGATAAATTACTCCAAGACCTTGGCCATGCTTGTGTAAATAATTACGGTTGAGAAAGTATTAGGTATGTACATTTATGAATACAGGTCCCTTCTGGACTACAACATCTTCCCACATAGTAACACAAGTGACAACACCAACAACAACAATGTCCACAACGTCTAGTCTACACTGTGACAGTGTATTTATAATACATATATGTATTTTATCTAAATAATATTATATAAGTATTATATACACTATTTACCATATATAATATTATATACAGTAGATTCTATGTCGTTTAATGCATAGTATATACAATATATATAGTATATATTATACTTATCGTATGGTATTATTATATGATCGATAGTACATATATTGCGACATTACTATAAAAAGGTTCTATCTGACAAAATGGTGCTTTCGAGATAATGAAGACTGACACTGTGTAACTGCATAATAGCAAAGCAGATAGGACAATATTATTTTTAATATATCTCAGTCAAAAATACCAGTTTGAGAAAGAATTGTGTAACTGCATGATATCCTTTTGTAGATAGAACATTTTTACATCCATAACACCAATTCGGTCACTTTGTCAGATAGAAGCTTTTTATAGTAAGGTCACAATATACTATCTGATATATCATATAGTATATATATATATATATATAATGTGATATATCATGCGATATATCACATATATAATATATTGTATGCATACAAGCACACTCTATTTTGACTGAGGCATACATCTGGCACTAAACAGCAATTACTATGACACAGTGAGTACAATGACTATTGACAATATTTCAATTCTAATCAGCATAATGCAACATGTTGTTTGACAAAAGCAGCCCAGTAGCTGGCTACTCGAATTTACTTGTCTTTATTTTGCAAAATTAAATGACATTTTCTTCTCTATTTTTCTCTCTCTGTGTCTGACTCTCTCTCTTTCTCTCTCTCTCTTTCTTTCTTTCATTCTTTCATTCTTTCCTATTTCCATTCATTCTTTCCTTGTCTCGAATTTGGGCAGACAAAACCCTACATCGCAGAGTCGAATTCAATTGCTGACTTAAGACCCATGCCTCCTGTTAAGGGAATGTCTCAAAAGTCTCATTTTGTCCCGCCTAAATCTAAATCTAAAGCAGAATTAAAATAAGTGGGTTTGTAGAAATTCTGACACACACACACACACCGCCCCTGCCCCATCCCACATCGCCCCCCCCCCCTCCACACACACCGCCCCCCCCCCCCCAATGAAAACTACAAAAGACTACGTACTGGTGCCAAGAGTGAGGGTATGAGCCACAGGGTTGGAAGGATTTGGATGTAAAGCGCCTATATCAGCATTGACTATGGTTGTGGATACACAGGAACAGGTCCATGTCATTATGTCCGGGGATATCGGCAGTGGGAGTATATTTACCATTTGGTTCATAGCAAATCTGACCGAGGATGTGCTCCTTCAATTGTCTCTTTGGTACAGCGCTTCTTAATGTGAAAGTCATACTTCTTGTGTGTGTATAATATGTGATAGATAATATATATGCATATATATATACATACATATATATATATGCACATGCATAGCTATCAACTGAGAGGTGAGTTATACAAAACAATACTAATGCCAAGTACACACCTACCGTATAGGATTCGCGCACTAAAAATCACGACTCGACCCGACCCGCTTAAAACTGAAAACGGGCCAATTCATTTTTCGAATCGCGAATCGCAATCGTAAGCTAGGTACACACCTACCATTTTAGCACAAAAAATGAGTTTTTAGTCGTGAATCGCAATCGGTAGGTGTGCTAGGGGAGTGCACACCTCATGCCTTTTGATCAGTTTTAGATCGTATACGGTAGGTGGGTGCGGAAAAACGGAAGGTGTGTACCTAGCATAAGACAAACACAACAACAATATATATGTTTACTTCTTATGTGTGCCTTACGCAAAACACAATCTCCAATTAAATTTAAAGTGAAACCTGCATTGTCCTTTAATTATAGTTATTTATATATATATTATAATATAATATACACTACATATATTGTATTATACTATATATATTATTTATATAGCATATGTAATGTATAACATATATATTAAATATAAATATAATGTACATAATATGTCATGTATAGCATATCGTATTAGAATATATAATATAATAATATATATATTCTATTATTTATATTATGCATATGCATGACATGTATTATGTTATGTACAATATATAATGTAACACATTATACATCATATATGTAATATATAATATAACACAGTACACATTACACACATTTACATAATGTAATATATAACCGAGTATACAACATATGTCATATGCTATATATCATGCTATATATTATATTGATTATCTGGTCTATTGATTGTCAGTGTTTACCAGTTCCACATCTGCCCAGACACCTGGCCGTATCTAGTACAGTTCGCTGGTACAATTAATGTATTCAGAACATGGGCGTTGATACCTGTCTGAATTAGCCACCATTTTAAAGGACCATCAAAGTTGTGAAACCAAGATGTTTAGTTACATTTGAACAGATATAGATGCAACTTGCTGCACAGTGGAAGTATTAAGTCTGCTTAATAGAGCCTGTCGCTGTTGAACCATACAGTCGCGAGTATTTGTATGTGCACGCTAGTATCACTGTTGCATTTTTAAGTCATTGTCACACCTCACCGGACTGAGCACTGGAGACCACCGGACAAAGAATTTTCTAGTCCGGTGTTGTCCGGTGAAGAAATCTATCGAAATGTATCGAAATGGAGTGTAAAATTGGGTTAATTGCCGCTGGACAACCGGATAAGTACCGTACATGTACCGGATGAGAACCGGACGAGAACCGGACATGGAACGGATGGGTACCAGACATGTACCAGACAAAACGGACAAACCAGACACCAACGGATGGGTACTGGACATGTACGGATGGGTACCGGACATGTACTGGACAAACCGGACACCAACCGGACACCTCAGTCCGGCGGTGTCAGGTAGAAGTTTTGTGCATGTTCAACACTTGCACCGGACACCACTGGACACCACTGGACACCGCCGGATGGTTACCGGATGGTACCCGAACAACGCCGTACACAACCGGACAGTGTCCGGTTCTCATCCGTTTCCACCAATCCGGTGAGGTGTGAGAGGGCCTTTATCTTCGAACGTCTCCAAAATTAACCCCTTCAAAATAATTATTTTTCAACTGAAGTAAAATTGATTATAATGACGAACCGAATAAATCAATATTTAAACCAAAGAAATGGCAGAAGCTTAGAACCAGCAGACTAGGCAACGTTTATTTTGCTTGGCATGTAAGATATTTCACTTTTGTCTCCAAGTAATATGTATATGGATATATATAATAAATATGTAAATATCTATATCCATGTACATATTTATTTTCCCTGTAGATCTATGAATATATATAGAACTATATTATTATATATGAATTCAGATGTATATCTATACATATATTATATTATCTCCAACATTAGCACTATATATCATACAATGGTATCATACATATGATATATCATATATATGCCATATCTATTATGTATCATATGCCATGTATATCATACATGTCATATATATCATATATATGTATTATTATGTATGTATATTAATTATGTACATATTAATATTATTATATAGTATATATACATCATCATATACATCTTATATCTGATACATGACATATATAGGATATACACGATATATATCTCACATATCGTATGTATCATATGTATAATATGTATCACATATTTAACATATATCATGTATGCATCAGAATATGACATATAGGATATATATATCATATGTATATATATATATTTATGGGATATATATATATATATATATATATATATATATATATATGGGATTGCAATCACTAGGCAGATAGTCTTCTAAACGGAAGAACACGTGACATCATGGAAACAAGTGGCTGCATCGAAGGTATGCTCACCAAGTAGTTTGCATCTTTGTCATGACAACACCGACGTCACAACCCATGGCCTACATGCACCTATGAGACTAAGAATGTGAGTAGCGTCGCCCGAGAACGCGTGAATTAGGTATGTCGACCAGGAGGACTGCAGCAGACGACTTTTGGTGCCAGCAGACTACACTGTTGGTGGAATCAGACGACTTTCAGTGTAGAGGGTACAGTTATATACGAAAGTTCCACTGAAGAGACTGCAGCAGACGACTTTTGGTGCCAGCAGACTATGCTGTTGGTGGAATCAGACGACTTTCAGTGTAGAGGGTACAGTTATATACAAACTTAAACAAAGGTTCCACTGAAGAGACTGCAGCAGACGACTTTTGGTGCCAGCAGACTACGCTGTTGGTGGAATCAGACGACTTTCAGTGTAGAGGGTACGCTGAAGAGACGCCTTCTTTGACAGTGACAGCAGACGACAGCTGGTCTGTGCCTCACGACTGAGCTGTCATTCTGTACACATCAGTCCACCACTGTCAACGGGAGCTTCACTCGGCATCTGTGGGGAGAAACAATGGGTGGTTGTTAGAAGGCTCGTTTGAGGGGTGACTGAATGAAGGAAGGGGGGAAATGAGGGAATGAGGGGATGCTGGGAATGAAGGGAATGAGGGGAATGAGGGGAATGAGGGGAATGAGGGGAATAAGGGGAATGAGGGGATGAGGGGAATTGGGGAATGAGGGGATGAAGGGGATGAGGGGAGTAAGGAAGGTGAGGGGATGCTGGGAATGAGGGAATGAGGGGATGAGGGAATAAGGGGATGCTGGGAAGAAGGAAATGAGGGGATGAGGGGGATGAGGGGGTTGTGAGAAAGGGAATGAGGGGAAAATTGGGGAATGAGGCGAGAGGGGATGCTGGAATGAAGGGAAATGAGGGATGCGGGAAGGGGTATGAATGATGAGGGGATGAGGGGAATAGGGGAAGGGGGAATGAGGGGAATGAGGGGATGCTGGAATGAAGGGAATGAGGGAACGGGGATGAGGGGAATGAATAGATGAGGGAATGAGGGGAATGAGGGAATGAGGGGATGCTGGGAATGAAGGGAAGAGGGGAACGGGGGGGAAAAAAATGAGGGGAATGAAGGAATGAGGGGAATGAGGGGATGAGGGGAATAAGGGGGATGAAGGGAATGAATGGAATGAGGGGAATGAGGGGATGAGGGGAATAAAGGGGATGAGGGGATGCTGGGAATGAAGGGAATGAGGGGGGGTGAGGGGGATGAGGGGAATGAATGGAATGAGGGGATGAGGGGAATGAGGGAGTGAGGGGAATTGGGAATGAGGGGAATGAGGGAATTCATGAGGGAGTGAATGATGAAATGAATGAGTGAATGATGGAATGAATGAACATATGAGGGAATGAGATAATGGGTCAATGGGTAAGTGAATGGTTGAATGGGTAGATTCGTGAGTGAATGAGTGAATGAGGCAATGAAAGAATGACGTTTCCATCCTAGCAACATATGAGTTCATATCAGGTGTATCCATTTGTGACAGTGCATATGCATATGTTAGTTGACTTAATAGTGCTGCCTTGTGGGAGGAATACAGTGCCCTCTGACACCATGCCCCGATATCCCATTCAGTCAGATTATCCTGACACTATTGGTTGGTTGGTTGTTTGGAGTTTTACGTCCTGGCAACATTTAAGGTCAAATCAGAACAGGTACCCACTTGTGACAGTGGACTCTCGTGGCAATTTTACAGTGCTGCCCCATTGGGAGACCAGGCCACCAGGACCAGGACCCAATATTCCACTCAGTCATATTATCCTGATACTGAGCTAACCAGTCCTTGCCATATCCCAGTGAAGTAGTCCATGTATGCAGAGTGCCAGGATACGTAGCGACAAGTATCAAGTTTTGTAAGTCTTTGCTTTACCTCGATCGGTGTGCTATCTGCCCCCCCCCCCCCCCCCCCCCCCCCCCCCCCCCCCCCCCCCCCCCCCCCCCCCCCCCCCCCCCCCCCCCCCCCCACCCCCACACACAACACACCCACCTCCCCACCACGAGAATCCCGTCAGTCACTTTTTATCTAATAATGTGTGATATATGGGTGTGTAATATATATATATATATATATATATATATAATCCTCTGGTGTGACTGACACTGGTCAACACCTGTTGGAGGCGAGGCGGGCCGCAGGTGGTGCCACCTGTCAAGTGTGGAGTCTTATGGAGCATAGCAATCAGTAATATTAATAATATCAGTAATATCAATTAATATCAATAATTAAAAACAATTCCCTTCTGTATTTTTATACTCATGTTATGCATCACATATACACACACATATATATACATATACATTAACACACACACACGTTATATCTGGGGTATAACTAGTTATGCTAATATTATTTAGGCTGTAGGGGGCCCTATTGTGACGCAACCGGCTGGGGGCTGGTCACTGTGCCGCCTGTACTCCCCCATCTCTTGGTTCGCTGAGATGCAGGCCTCCCCAAATCAGGAGGAAGATTTGCGGGGGAAGCGATTTCGGGTGGCGCGACACGCATTCGGTATCCAGTCAGCCGGAATTTTGACTTTTTGATTGATTGCTTGTTATTTGATGTTGAATTGTTTGACTGTTGTATTTTGATGTTTTGAACTATTTGATTAAACGGAGGGGCCTTTAGAGGTACCAGCCAGAGTTTATCTCGTCCAACTACATGTGTGTTTATTGTCTATCTGGAAGATATAAATAATATATATATATATATCGCTCAGCCAATATCTCACACAGGCACATTTTCCTATATGTGTGTGTGTTTATGTGGCTTGACTTTTTAACCGCTGATTGTCGATGGCGCCATCTGCGGCGGTCTTTCTAACTAAGGCATGCATTGCCTCTTCTCGGCCGTCTTCAAAAGGTAGTAGTAGTACTATTAGTAGTAGTAGATTGCAGTTGACCACTTTCGGATGGCGCCATGTGAGAGAAAATGGAACTACACTTTATCTGATGTATATAAGTTATAACGAAGGTGGTAAATTATACTTGGCCAAGTATACAATATATGTGGACATTTTGATTATTGTTTTTGATGTATATGCAGAATAACTCCGTTAAACCAAGCTCGGTTAAACCAAACGATCAGTTAATCTAAACTTTTGTTTGGTGTCCCAGCAAAATACTACCATTTATCATATAAAAAAGTCAGTGGGGTCTCAGATGACCTAATAACCACATGAAAGTTTGGTTTAACGTACCTGGGGCCCGACAATTTTGTTTGGATTAACCGATAATTTGGATTAACCAACTTTGGTTTAACCAACTTTTTTATATGCTAAATGGTAGTATTTTCCCGGGCCACCGAAAAAGGTTTGGATTAACCGATCGCTTGGTTTAACTGAGCTTGGTTTAACACGGCTTTACTGTACTAAGCTAATTTAATAGAACATGCCACTGTTTTAGCCTATCGTGCCAGAGTTTCGACGTGCACACCATAATTAATTTGGCATAGTTTAGAGGGGCGCAGCTAGACCTTTAACAATGTGTACTCCTAATTTCAGCAGGGGGTTTAGGGGGCCGCTTAAGCTTAAGCTGGCGGATTTTACACATTTTAGACTTGAGTTTTTGACACTCCGGACTACTACATGCCTCCTCTCTCTCTCTCTCTATATATATATATATATTATTTTTTAATTTAATATTTTTTTTAACAAAACGATGTGGACGTTTTGGCGTACACGCTTACACCTAGCTACGCCCCTGGTTTAACTTCAAATAGCCCCAAAGCGAATCATTTAAATTATATTAATTGTAATCAAGTTGTTTCAAATTATTGTATGTGCTTGCAAAATTATTTTGACTGCTTGCATTTTCAAATATCTCCAAAGCTAGGCCCTTTGAAATAATTGTTACTGTAAAATCATCTAGATTTTGTGAAAATGGTCATCCTAATACATATATTTTAAAACTATAGCAACAGTTCAAAACCAATGGATTATGCAGCTTTTACACTGACGGTATCAAAACAGTATTGTCACGACCTAGTACCTAGCCTGGCACTCTGTATTACTAGGACTAGGATAGGGCAAGGCGCAGTGCAATGATGAAGACCAATTGTTTGTTATTACAATTTCTCCTGCTTAATCAATGAATGCAATAACACAAATTACCATTACCATGAATGTATGAACACAAATTACCATTACCCCGAATGTAAGAACACAAATTACCATTACCCCGAATGTAAGAACACAAATTACCATTACCCCGAATGTAAGAACACAAAATGGACAAGGAACGTACATTAATGAATAGCCACCGGACGATACCGGATAAGAACCGAATGTAAAACGGAAACGTACGGGACTGTTAATGGACGCACTGAAAAAAAACCCAAAAAACGACGGACTGAATTCCCGCAACACCATCAACGGACTATTCAGGAAGCAAACCGGAGATGTAACGGATGGGCACCGGACATGAAATGGACAAAATGGACTACACGGACTTAAACCAGACACCAACCGTACACGTCAGTCCGGCGGTGTCCATTACGAGTTTTGTGCATGTTCAAAACTTGACACCGTACACGCCGAACACCGCCGGACATAGAACGGACACGCCAGATGCGTACCGTATATAAACCAGACATTGATGTATTTCACCGGACAGTGTCTGTTTTCTATCCGTTTCCTCAGTCCGGTAAGGTGTGACTGAGCCTTTACTATTGAAGTGGGAGGTACATGACGGCATGACGTCATGGTGGCTTCCGTATCTACGTGTGTACACATGTAGCAGTAGCCTGCTGTGTGCGTGCAGAGAGAACACATTCTGAGAGTGCAGAGGTAGCTACAGTTCTCAGGCTATGTGAGTGGTGTGAGTGGTGTGTGTGGGGGAGGGGGCGGCTAGTGGGTGACACTGGCACCGTGCTGTGACCCTAGAGTTGGATGGTACTTGGGGTGTACCCAGGTCTGTGTGTACACAACACACCAGTTGTACTAAATAGTCATCAGTTCGTGTAAACAATTAAATAATCAGGAGATGGATGCTCTAATTTCTCGACCTTATATGTCGACACAATTATTTCGGTAAAGACATGTGTAAATAATATATATTTAATAAATTATATATATATTTAATAAATTATATATGATAATAATCTATTATATATGATAATAATATATTATATATCTATTTAATAAATTATATATGATAATAATCTATTATTCCCCGTGCCCCCATCTCTGCCAATTTTGATTTCCACCGCTGTGTATAACTTACAGCGTCATCAAAGGCCGGTTGCTCTCATACCATGTCTATGTGGTGTGGGAGGTTCAAAATCCCTTGGGTCGGTAAAAGAGTAGGCTCGGGCTTTCTATCAACAAACTGTCTAATGGTGAAAACAAGCCTATTCAGGCATATCCATGATAGGCAGTATAAATCTTCTTTTTTTTAATTTAAAAAAATTAAAATATTATATATGGTAGTCTCACAAAATAGCGCAAGGTCTGCTGAGAAGTGTCGCGATTGAGACAGAGGGATACACTTGACAATTAATATATGCCCATGTGGATTTGTGATTTCATGTCCAGCCATGCCTCTGCCTATACTGATATTTACATTCAGTTTATACCGGCAAGGTGTTTCCTTATTGCATTTGTTTAGATGAGTAGCTATGAGAAGGAATGGCTTCTTTTCATTAATCAAGCGATGTACGAGAAGTCAGTCCCAACCCTATGTACACACGTGTGTGCGCGCGGAAGTGCATATATGTTCAGTGTAAATATAGGCAGTGCACGTTTTATCACGCATGTGCATAGCCTCTATGCCTTTGTATATCTATACCAGTGTAGGCATTATATATAGACTATATATATGTACTATATATACTATATATATGACTGTGTGACTGTGTGACCATGTGACTGGGTGAATGTGTGACCATGTGACCATGTGACTAGGTGAATGTGTGACAATGTGACTGTGTGACTATGTGACTGTGTGACTGTGTGACTGTGTGACCATGTGACCGTGTGTCTGTGTGAATTTGTGATTGTGTGACTTCTTGTCTGTGTGAGTGTGTGACTGTGACTGTGTGACTGGATGACTGTGTGACTGGATGACTGGGTGAATGTGTGATGGGTTACTGTGTGACTATGTGACTGTGTAACTGTGTGAATGTGTGGCTGTGTGGCTGTGTGACTTTGTGAATGTGTGACTGTGTGGCTGTGTGACTATGTGACTGTGTGACTGTGTGACTGTGTGACTGTGACTGTGTGACTGTGATGGTGTGACTGTGTGACTTTGTGATTGTGTGACTGCGTGTCTGTGTTAATGTGTGACTGTGTGACCGTGTGACCATGTGACCGTGTGACTGTGTGACTGTGATTGTGTGACTGTGTGAATGTGTGAATGTGTGGATGTGTGGCTGTGTGTCTGTGTGAATGTCTGACAGTGTGACCATGTGACTGTGTGACTATGTGGCTGTGTGACTGGGTCTGTGTGACTGTGCGACCATGTGACTGTGTGACTGTGACTGTGTGACCATGTGACTGTGTGACCATGTGACTGTGTGACCATGCAATTGTGTGACTTTGTGACTGTGTGTCTGTGTGACTGTGTGACCATGTGACCATGTGACTGTGTGACTGTGTGGCTGTGTGACTGTGTGACTGTGACTGTGTGACTGTGACTGTGCGGTTGTGTGACTGTGTGACTGTGCGATCATGTGACTGTGTGATCATGTGACCATGTGACTGTGTGACTAGGTGACTGTGACTGTGTGACCATATGACCATGAGACCATGTGGCCAAGTGACCATGTGACCAGGTGACCAGGTGACTATGACTATTATATGACTATATGATTATATGACTATATTATTTATTTGCTGTTGCTTTACATTCTAGCAACATCTAAGGTCATATCAGGACGGATATAACTATATATGTGGGTTGAGTTAAAATTATATATAAATATAAATCCATGGAAGTTTCGCTATATATATTCTATTGCTGCCCCGACCCCGACAGTGGCGCCTCTACACCCTCCTATGTCAGTCGTAGCAAATATTATATCTATTATATATATTAATTATATTTATATATTGCTCACATATATCGGTATACACAGTTATGTACTTTTATACATGAATATAAAGGCTATATTGGTATATATATACAGTTATTTACATACCTATGTAATTACATTCACTCATGGTTATACTTATCAGAGTATATTATATAGGCCTATACACAACAATTATAAGTTATAGTTTGTGTGTGTAGGCCTATATAATATACTCTGATACAGTGATAATATAACTACATATATAATATTGCATATCAAATCAAAGCTCTTTGGTAGATGAATCCAAAAATAGCATTTATAACAGAAAATAATGCAAGTGGAGAATTTTTTATTGTCGGTGACCAGGCCTTGGCACTCTTGGTGAACCTCTCTCACCTGACAATGCTAACATGCGACACTCGCAGATCACAAGGCCGGCTGTCCCGGCCTGGACCCCCGCCGAGCCCGGCCACGGCCCGCCTACACTACTCCCGGACATGCATGGGTCTCCATTGTGGTCTATAGAGTCTATAGTCTATCCTGTGGTCTGTAGCGGTGACACGGCCCAGAGTAGAGGGTGTGTACGAGATGTGCTTGGCGGAAGCAGATCTATCAAACAAGCGCCGGGCGTGGTGCCCAAATCGGTACCAGTGCAGACTTCCCGTGTGGAAGGTCGGCAGTTCGAAATCATAGCAAAGTCAAAGCAGTCAATTAGAAAATTGATATTTGTCGCTAGCTAGCCTGGCACTCGGCATTACTAGGATAGGACAAGGATGTGTTAGCTCGGTATTACTATTAGGATAACGTGACTGAGTTGGAAATTGGGTCATGGCACTAAGCAGCCTAGTCGCCCAGTGGGGCAACACTATTAAGTCGGCATGAGTGCACACTGTCACAAGTCGGTACCCATCCTGATATAACCTTAGATGTTGCCAGGACGTAAAACAACAAGAAAACATATACATATATTTTGTGTTTAAATAATTACATGTCATATATTATATATATATATTATTTAAATAATTACATGTCATATATTATATATATATATTATTTAAATAATTACATGTCATATATTATATATATATATTATTTAAATAATTACATGTCATATATTATATATATATATTATGTGATGCATAAAAAACATAACATTATAAATTTCCGGAAGTCATTGCCAACCTATTATTCCCACTTCCCTATCTCTTGATATTCTTGGTGGTGCCCCCATCCGGATTCCAATCACACTAACATGTAAATGATTTAGACATATATATATACATACACAATATAAACACAAATTTACATATACCGCATATGTCCCAATAGAAGCACGCTACCCAATAGAACTTAGAAGCACACACCCCATTTCAAGGTTGAAAGCGCGCACAAATTTACGATCATATTCAGACTGAATGCACATAAAATAAGCCAATTGTACTTTATTTCAGAGGCACGACAAAAACTAATAAAAATTTACGATCATATTCAGACTGAATGCACATAAAATATGACAATCCCACTTTATTTCAGAGGCACGACAAAAACAAATCCATGAAATTCTTTAACTTTGAATAGATGTGCATCCATGTGTCTGCACTCGTGCAGTGCACGTCTATTGGGACATATATGGTACATATATATATAGGAATATAGTAATTAATATGCATGATATATGCATGATATAAGCATTACAATAATTATATACTTTGCATATATGCCTGTGTATAACTATAATATATACATATGTATATATCCATATATTCATATATATGTATATATATATATATATATATATGTATATGTATGTATGATCATGAAAGATCATATGTATATATTCATGACATATACACAATATTTAAATGATATATACACGATGTATGCATAATATATGCACGATATATAATGATATATCGTGTATATTATATATATATATGTATATATATATATATATGTACTTATATATATATATATATAGTGCATGCAGGCAGCGTCTAAAGTAGGTTCCTAGTCATGGCGCCCTCCCCACATTGTCTTTTGTCTTCCCCACCCGAACCGCTGCACCCCACCTTGCCCCGCCCTGCGAGGCGCTGGTTCCTAGCATGCCCGTGTTTGTTGCTCCTCCACCTGCCAGTACGGTGGATCCTGCCCCGGTCCCGGCCCCGGCCCGCCCCACTCTGTCCCGGCCCCGCTCCGTCCCTGACCCGGCCCGCGCCGCTCCGTCCCGGCCCCGGGCCGCCCCGGCGTCCATTGTTGCGGGGCCCGGCGCCGTCTCCTCCCGCTGCCAACTGACGGCCCGTCGCCATGCACGGCCCGCCGCTCTCACGCTAGGCCGGCCCGACGACACTTGGCACCGGATCAGTTTCAGGGGAGTGTGGCGGAGGTGTGCGTGGGAGGGGGGGGGGGGTGAGGGGAGGGGGGAGGGGGACGGTAGGGGGCGGGGTAGAGACAGCGTGGTGCAAGTGGTGTGCGGGGTTAAGGACACAATGTGATGGACTGTTTTCTAAAGTAGATTAGAGACGGGGACCACGTTAAAGGTGGTGGGTCTAGAGGTGGGGTCCACTTTAGAGGTGGAGGGTCTAGAGGCTGGGACCATGTTAGAGGTGGTGGGTATAGAAGCGGGGACCACGTTAGAGTTTGTGGGTCTAGAGGCGGGGACCCCGTTAGAGGTGGTGGGTCTAGAGGTGGGGACCATGTTAGAGGTGGTGGGTCTAGAGGCGGAAACCACGTTACAGGTGGTGGGTGTAGAGGCGGGGACCATGTTAGAGGTGGTGGGTCTAGAGGCGGGGACCATGTTAGAGGTGGTGGGTCTAGAGGCGGGGACCACGTTAGAGGTGGTGGGTCTAGAGGCAGGGACCACATTAGAGGTGGTGGGTCTAGAGGCGGGGACCACGTTAGAGGTGGTGGGTCTAGAGGTGGGGACCACATTAGAGGTGGTGGGTCTAGAGGCGGGTACCACGTTCGAGTTGTTGGAGGAGTGTGATTTGTCGGCTACGGGACGAGGTGTGTGCGATTAATAAGGGGATGGGGGTGGGGGGGGGGGGTGCCTACCATTGTCACAATCATCCCTTAATCTGTAGGGAGAGAGACAGGGGAAGAGGGAGAGGGAGAGGGAGAGGGAAAGGGAGGGGGAGAGGGAGATGGAGAGGGAGAGGGACAGGAAGGGGAGAGGGAGATGGAGAGTGAGAGGGAGAGGGGGGGAGAGTGGGAGGGGATGGAAGGGGAGAGGGAGAGGGAGAAGGAGAGGTAGGGGAGGGGGAGAGGGGGAGGGAGAGGGAGAGGGGGAGAGACAATCTCAGACATACGGAGGTACAGAGAGATAGAGAGAGTCAGAGAGAGACAGAGAGAGACAGAGAGACAGAGAGAGACAGAGAGAGACAGAGAGAGACAGAGAGAGACAGAGAGAGACAGAGAGAGACAGAGAGAGACAGAGAGAAACAGAGAGAGAGACAGAGAGAAAGACAGAGAGAAAGACAGAGGTACAGAGACAGAGAGAGTCGGGGAGAGTCAGAGAGAGTCAGCGAGAGTCAGAGAGAGGCAGATAGAGACAGAGAGAGATAGAGAGAGACATAGAGAGACAGAGAGAGGCAGAGAGAGACAGAGAGAGACAGAGAGAAAGACAGGGGTACAGAGACGATTGGTTCTAATTTCTGTATTTATTGCATGCATGTGACTTGGCCAGTCTATTCCTCCAGTCCAGTACGAATTCTCCACCCCCCCAACCCCACCCACACACAATACAATATTTTATTACGAAGAAAAGGAAGGGGAAAGACAAATAGGAATAATAATAGTAATATTGTGTAATTGGTCAATGCAAACATTTGATGAGCTCTGGTGGTTTCTGGCCGTCTTCGGACCTTTGTTGTTGTTCTCGTCGTTGTTATTGTAGCTAATGTTTCTTGTTTCTTGTTGTTTTTTTTGTTCCGCTAAACATGTACATACGGCGCCCACTTCTGGACTTGCCTTTTTTTGTAAACGCAAACCACAACCTCCACAGCCCCAATAACAAAAATAAAACAGCAAGAAATGTCTATATTAGAACAAAATAAAACTAAAACAAGCAACCTCGCAACACTCTAGGGGGGGGGGGGGAAGGTGTGTGTGTGGGGGGGGGGTGTCTTCCAACACTGTGATCTAGCCTATAGGAGGGTGCGGACATCCGGGTACGTAGCGCATTGTGCCCTGGCAGCTATTCGAGGCGGTGAATACAATGGCAGTTACAGCATTGAAACACCTAGATACAGTGTATTGGAGTCTTGTTTGTTTCACTGCTATGATCTAATTCTGTTATTTAGAACCATGAATATTCACTCGGGGGTTGAAATAATGTTATTTAGGAGCATAACGGCAGTCAAGTAATGAAAGCAGTCTTTGTCGCATCGCGACCGACAGCATGATGATGATGATGAGGAGCATAACTTACTCAATAAGTGAAATTTGGTCAAATTATACCCAACCTCCAAGAGATATTAAGGCCGCCACCGCATCGGCGGCGTTATTGCAAATGTAAATAAAACAAAAAAGCACAATTATATTCACTGCTACGATCTAATTCTGCTATTTAGAACCATGAATATTCACTCGTGGGTTGAAATAATGTTATTTAGGAGTATAACTTACTCAATAAGTGAAATTTAGCGTTATTGCGAATGTTTAATCAAACAAAAAGCACTGCTGTCATCTGGTTGTTTTCACCGCGGCAACCAGAAGTGACGTGAACGCACGCCCTCCTATATACAGTATTACCTCAGAAAAAAGACATAAACTCAAAACCATCGAACTATGCAACTTTAACCAACTTTTTTATATGATAAATGGTAGTATTTTGCGGGGCCGCCGAAAAAAGTTTGGATTAACCGATTGTTTGGTTTAACCGAGCTTGGTTTAATGGAGTTATACTGTATAAGGCTTAACCAGTGGGTGGGTGATTAGGGGTGTTTCGGGGTATTTTGGCGCTTTTCGGGGTGCCTCGGCGTGTTTCGGGTGGGTTTTTCCACTTTCATTGCTGGTCTAGATGTACAGTTTCCATACTTGTAGAGGTTTGCATGTCATGCAACCAGGCCTAAGCTTTGCGGTGCGTATGTGTGTGTATGGATGTGGGGTATGTGGGTGTGTGGGGTGTGGGGTGTGGGGTGTGGGGTGTGGGGTGTGGGGTGTGGGGTGTGGGGTGTGGGGTGTGGGGTGTGGGGTGTGGGGTGTGGGGTGTGGGGTGAAAGGGATTGTTGTTATGAAGAGGCGATGCGACAGCCGTTACGTGGCTCTTATTTCCTGAGGTCCGTTAGCCGACGCCCGACGCCCGACTCCCGACGCCCGACGCCCGACGCCCGACGCCCGACGCCCGATGCCCGACGCCCGACGCCCGACGCCCGGTGCGCATGCCCCCGGTGGGTGCGCATGCGCATGCCGGCCGAGTAGCGACGGTCTCCATATGGCGCTGCCGGCAGCAGTAAACGGTGAGAAAGCACGGCTCACTCACTGACCACTGGTGCTGTCAGTGACTGTCAGACCCCCCCCCCCCACCCCCACCCCCCACACACACACCTCCACCACCACACACACACACACTTCCATGCGTCACCAACAAGTCGCCGATTACCCGTGCTAAACATAAAATAACGCGATTTGTTTGTGATGAGGACTCCCCATGTACACTATCTAGAGCAATGAGTTATGTTCAGCTAACAAATTGTAACAAATCTAGTCCGCTTCGGAACGTGGAAAAAGTTATTATTCTTTGACCTAGAGAAATTTTAGTCATGGTTAAAATGACTAAATTCGTTTAGGTGTTGGGGGCTAATTAAATTTTTTGGATATGTTTGGGTTTGTACAGATGAAGCTAATGTGGTGCGAAGGCTTCCCCAACTCCCCCCCCCCACCCCCCCGGCCCTCACCGGCCCTCCCCGGCCCTCCCCGGCCCTCCCCGGACTCCCCGGCCCTCCCCGCCCATCTCCAGCCATCCCCAGCCATCCCCGGCCATCCCTCTCCCTCCTCGGCCTTCCCCGGCCTTCCCCGCCTTCTCCAGCCTTTCCCGGCTTCCCCAGCCCTCCCCGGCCCTCCCTGACCTTCCACCGCCTTCCACGGCCCTCGCCGGCCTCCCCCCGGCCTTCCCCGGCTCTCGCCGGCCCTCCCCGGGCCTGCCGCCCGTAGCGTGCGGGCGCGCATTAGCGTGGTAGAGACGCGTTAAACGCACACACGGGAACTGACTCGGCCAACCCTGCACGCCCTGTCTGCACGAGCACCACGCGAGGCGCCGCACTGTGACAGGCACCTTCAGATACTGTGACAGGCACCCCAAAAGGCTGTGACGGGCATTCAGGAGACTGGGACAGGTACCCAATGAGACTGACAGGCACCTCGGGAGGCTGTGACAGGCACATTGGGAGACTGTGACAGGCAATCGGGAGACTGAGAGGCTCCCTAGGAGACGTGACAGACACCCCAGGAGACTGTGACAGGCATTCAGGAGACTGAAAAGGGCGTCTCGGGAGACTGTTAGAGGCATTTCAGGAGATTGTGAGAGGACATTGTCGCAGGCGACACATGACACTGCAAGAGGCATTTTATGAGACTGTCATGTGATTGTGACAGCGATTGTGACAGCGATTGTGACAGCGATGACAGCCACATCATGTGAATTATGATAGTCATGTTGCATCACTGTGGCAGCGAAGTCTTGTGACTTACAGACACATCATCGGACTGTGACAGTCATGCTGCGTGACTGTGACAGTCATGGCATGTGACCGTGACTGTGACAGCCAAGTCATGTGTCCGTGTCAGCCAAGTCATGTGACTGTGACAGCCAAGTCATGTGAATTATGATAGTCATGTTGCATCACTGTGGCAGCGAAGTCTTGTGACTTACAGACACATCATCGGACTGTGACAGTCATGCTGCGTGACTGTGACAGTCATGGCATGTGACCGTGACTGTGACAGCCAAGTCATGTGACTGTGACAGCCAAGTCATGTGACTGTGACAGCCAAGTCATGTGACTGTGGGAGCCAAGTTATGTGACTGTGACAACCAAGTCATGTGACTGTGGCAGCCAAGTCATGTGACTGTGGTAGACAAGTCATGTGACTGTGGCAGCCAAGTCATGTGACTGTGACAGCCACGCAGTGTGACTGTGACAGCCATGCCGTGTGACTGTGACAGCCATCTCATATTAACTCACAGAACCTATTTATGTTTCTTTCTGTCACTGTCACTGTCAATGCCACTGCTGAGAATCCGTGACGAGTTCCTGAAGACGCCAGTCTACAAAAAAACAAACCCGGATGACCTGGGCACCAGACTGCGGTGAAGGTTGGGGGCCACAATCAGTGTCTCCTCATTCCTTTAAGTGCCTGTCACACTATGCCGAATTGTCTAGTCCGGTCATATTCGGGCATGATAAGTATCAAAATGTATTAAAATGTGTCAAAATGTTGCGATATCGGATCAAAGGCCGCTGGATGAACGGACATGAATCGGACATGAAACGGACATGACACGGACATGAAACGGACATGAACGGATAGCAAACGGATGGTAAGTGGTCTAATTGGACTCAAACCGGACAAGAAAGGTAGACGTCAATCCGGTGGCATCCGTTCCAAGTTTTGTGCATGTTCAAAACTTGTACGGACACAAACCGTACTTTGCTGGATATCAACGGACTTTGTTCGGTTAGTTTCCGTTTCCCCCACTCCGGTGATGTGTGATAGGGCCTTAACAGGTGTTTACCCCCACCTCGTCACCCACACCCACACCCACACCAACACCCACACCCACACCCACGCCCACGCCCACGCCCACACCCACACCCACACCCACACCCACACCCACACGGCTCAGTTTGAGTGCCCTGCCAGTTTGAGCGCCCTTCTGTTGCTTCTGCGCATGCGCGGATAGAGACAACATTAAAACCACCCTAACTATCACAGTAATTTGTGATTTTTGGTGCTTTGAAAGCAAATTTCTCTTGTTTCTATTAAATAGTTCAGATCTTTCTCTACAATTTCACATTCAGCTTTTTTTTTATCAGCCAATCGGAAGTTCTTGAATTTATTTTGCGAAAATAGTTTTTGAGGCCATGATCTGGTAAGGCAAACACTGGCACTGACACTCAGAATATCCCAACTTTCACTATTATCTCTGTTTTAATACTTTCACAGTAAATTGCTCTTAGATTACATTAAATACTTCAGATCTTCCTATTCAATTGCGCATTAAGATATTTTTAATCGATCCAATGAAAGCTTTTAAATCTATTTTACAAAAAAAGTATACAACCACTGGCAGGGCGCTCAAACTGGCAGGGCGCTCAAACTGCGACACCGGGTAGAAGTGCCAATGTTTGGTCCAAGCCCTATTTCTAGCCGCTTTTCATTCTTCTTTCCACATTGCCCTTTCTCGCGTTCCTCACCCCTTCCCACCTCCTCCCTTCCTTCCTTCCTCTTCTTTCTTCTTGTCTTCATTTTCGCCGTTTCCTTCTCCCATTTCTTGTACCTTTCCTCTTCTCTTTCCACCTCGCTGTCCTTCTCTTTCCTTCCCCTTTCCTCATCTTACTCTCCTTTCCTTCCCCCTTTCTCTTCCATTCTCTTCCATTCCCCGCCCTTCCCCCTTTCCCCCCTTTCTTCTCCACGCCCCTCTATCCCCC